>MU226704.1:4300606-4318199 GCA_018584345.1 Thuja plicata
TTATCAAGTAGTGAATAAACTTCAAATAATAAAGCAAAAACTTAAATCTTGGAATAAAACTAAATTTGGTAATATTTCTGAAAATAAACTTTCTATTGAAGTAAAATTGAAATCCCTCAATGAAAAATTCATTGAGCATGGGATGGATATAACCCTATATGAAGAAGAAAAATATTTTTTAAAATAATATGAGGATGTGTTGGCTAAGGAAGAGATCTTATGGCTACAAAAGTCTAGAGAATCTTGGCTGGCGAGAGGAGATAAAAATACCATATTTTTCCATAATAGCACTAGGAAATGAAGATGAATTAATAGGATTACTTCTATTACTGGAAGAAACAATGATTTTCTTGAAAACCCTCTTGACATAGCTAATGAACCCATTAATTTCTTCAAAGAGATTTGCAAATCTGATATTACCCCAAACTTAGACAGCCAAAATAATATCATAGTAAATATTCCCAAAATTCTATTAGTGGACCAAAACAAGCTACTCTTAGTTAGATTTATGAAATATGAATTTGAAGCGAACCTAAAGAAGATGAAACCTGACAAATCTCCTAGTCTTGGTGGCTTTCCTACATGCTTTTTTTAGAAATGTTGGAGCTTCATAGGAGATGAGGTCACAACTACTTTAGATGGTATTAGAAACTCTGGGAATTTTTTAAAGGAAGTAAATAATACCTTTTTATGTCTTATCCCTACAAAGGATAAACTAGAAAACTTTAATGATTTTAGACCCATAGCTTTATGCAATGCGTTGTATAAATTTTTTTCTAAAATAATGGCTTGTCAATGCATTCAGTTAAAAATAACAAAAAACCAAGCATGGTTGTAAAACTAGACATTAAAAAAGCATATGATAAGGTGGATTGGACCTTTTTAAAGAAATGCCTTTTAGCTTTTGGTTTTGATGAGAAATGAGTAAACCTAATTAATGTCTATATTTCCACCCCCAAGTTGTTAGTACTTGTTAATGGATCCCCTATAGGATTTTTTGTTATAAAGAGAGGTATCTGATCTCCCCATTTATTTTTATCATTATGACTAATTCTCTTGGGAGAGCTATTAACAAAGAAAAATATGACAATAAAATCCAAGGTATTCAAATAACTAGTGGGATAGACTCAACTACTCATCAACAATTTTTTGATGATACTATGCTATATGGTCATTGTTCCACGTCGGACGCCAAAGAAATTAAATTTATTTTGGATCATTATTCCTTTGCCTTGGGACAGGAAATTAATAAAGAGAAATCAAAGATTTTTTTCTTTAATACTTCTCCTCCTCTTGAATGGGAAATCATTCAAACAATGAACTTTAAGAAATGAAATCTTTGATGAAAATATCTTGGACTCTATTTGAATTTGGGTTAAAGGTATTCCCCTCTATGGACTCATACCTTAGAGAAAATAAGGGGAAAAATGACCTCCTAGAAAGGTAAGTGGTTGACATCTGTAGGAAGGGCTATGATGGTTCAATCAGTCCTTTCTGTAATACCACTATATCAATTAGCATGTTTCAATCTTCCAGTCAATCAAAGGAATGAACTGAATAAAATTTTGAGAAACTTTTTTTGGCAAGGATCTGAGGAAAAATAGAAAATCTCCCTTCTAGCATGGGACAAGGTTTGTAGACCAAAAAGTGAGGGGGGGGATGGTATCAAAGATCTAAAAAATCTAAAGAAAAGCCTTTGGAGGCAAATTAGTTTGGAGAGTGTATAATAATCCTAATCTCAAATGGGTTAAAATTTTATCTAATAAATACCTAAATCAACCTTATCCCATCAACATTATTAGAGAAAAGAATCCCCCTAGAGGTTCTAGAATTTGGAATTTTATGCTAGACTACAAATTTATTATGAAAGAAAAGTTAACATGGAATCATGGGAAAGTTATCAAGCTATTGACCGATTAGGAGAATGCACCCAAACCAGAGGAATTTTAGAAGACTTTTGGGGAACCAAGGTTAAGGATTATGTCACCTTTGATGAGGAGAATGGATGGAAGTGGAAGGAAAGTAGAGGTTTGAATATTCCTACAAATGAGGAACCTAACCCCTTCTCTATCTTGAATTCCAGGAAATGTGCACTTTGTAATATCCCTGATAAATTAATTTGGGATGAAAATAAAACCAGTGTTTACAAAATTATAGATGATTATAAATACCTTAGATTAAAATTAGCTTGTCCCAAGGACAACCCCCCTTATGCTCTGCTCTAGGGAAAAAATGTTCTTCCAAAAGATGGTTTCTTTGCTTGGTTGGTGTGGAATAGGAAAATTCTCACTGGCGATCACTTTAAGAGGATGGTCTTTCAAGGCCCAAGAAGATGTCCACTATGTGAATATTAGGATGAAACATTGGACCACCTTTTTATGGGGTGTTCCTTTTCTAGTCAGGTTTGGTATTGGCTATGTAAAAAACTAGATTGAAAATTTGCATTCCCTCGATCCAATTTAGATTTCCTCCTTTCTTGGCCATCTTTGTATAAAGATAGCATCTATAGCTTGATTTGGACAATGGCTCCCTCTATTTTCCTATGGGAACTCTGGAAAGAAAGGAATGGATGAATCTTTCAGGATTGAAAAATGGACCTCTTAAGTCTTATCAACAAAATTGAATGTTCTATGATTGAATTTACTAATAATAAAATAATGTGTAATAACAATAAAAATTTGATCATGACATTTTGGGATGATAAAATTAGAAATAGATGGATAGGCTTGAAACTTGCCCCCTTCATAGGATGTGGGGCTATTCCCTCTTCTGACTTAAGGAGTAATTGCAAATGGTCTACACCTATGGTTGGATAGTTTAAACTTAATTTTGATGGAGCCTCGCGGGGCAATCCTGGTTTGCCTAGGATTGTTTGTTGTATTCATAACTCAAAAGGTAAGGAAATTGCTAAGAGTAGTAGATTTCTAGGAACATAAACTAATAACTGGGTATAATTATAAGGCTTAACAGAAGGCTTGTCTCTTTGCAAGAAGATGGGCATTAAGATTTTATCTATTGAAGGTGATTCAGTGGTTATTATCAATGCCTTAAGGAAGGGTTCTCTTCTTAACTATAGACTTGACTCAATATTTTCTACGGCCCTTTCCTTATGCAAGTCCTTTGAAAACATCACTATTAACCATATTTATAGAGAAGGGAACAAATGAGAAGATGAATTGGCTAACTTGGTTGTTGAAGACTATTTGGCTAAGAACAAAATCTTTAGATAAGCTTAATCCATTCACAAGTCTGAGTCAAATTTTATTAAAAATTATATATGTATGCTTGTCCCTTTTGTGGTTTTCCATCACTTCAGTAGTTTTTGGAAATTTGTAGAGTACATTTCTATTTGTCATAGAAGTGTAATCAAGCAGACATCAGAGTAGATGGAGAGTTGCATGTCTTACGAAGATCTGGTAACTACTTTGACAACTTTCCTCTCTTTATATTCCTTAAAAAGCTACTCTCCCATCACCCTCTTTGCAATATTTCCCCTTGTACAATGGCCACACTAATTAAAATTTTGAGCTCCAGGTATCAGTTGTCTTTTGCAGGGGTAATCACCATTAAGTGTATTAAGTGTTTCTTGACCAACTCCCATTCCTTGATTTTAAGAGCAGTTCTTCATATTTTATGCGGGGACATTTTATCCAATACAAATAGATACAGGATCAATACATATATTCCCTCCATGTTTTTATCTCTAGGTGTTTACCTTTCTCTCAATAAGGATTTTATTGGTAGACTTGGTAGACGGTTATTCAAACAAATTTTTTAGGTAACCTAGATAATATCTTACAGAAGATCAAGGAATTTTCCTTTTCACCTCCATGTTTTTATGAGGAAACTTCTTCCAGTAATAAAATGACCCAGGCCTTGCCTATCATAAAGATAGAAGATCTCATTTCCATCTTGAATCGAGGTCCTATGATTAACAGAATCCTAGACTTCCTATTGACCTTTTTGCATATCAAAAATCTGATAAAGGAGAACCAGTTTTATGATTACTTACATGAAGATGATATAGGTGATACGAATTTGAGTTATTTTAGCAACTCAAAAATAGTGGATCTAATTGATGTATGGTTAGATGAGGGAGGATACAGGAAATGGGAAAGAAGGTGATTTAGAGAAAAAAACTATGGGATATGTTCAAGGTAGATACGTATGACTATTCTACTAGCACAAGAGGTCTTCTCCTCCATCCTTGAAATACTTATGTAATTCATCTATTCTATGAAAATTCTATTTCGTTCCTAAATATAGTTTCAGTTACTTTTGATGACCTTGGATGTTTAGTTAAATTTGAATTCTATTGTTGATTTTAACATTTCCAAGACCATATATTTATATACATTGATTGAACATCTATTTATTAATATAAATATATAGATTCATTCACAGATATGTATAGATTTTATATTCATATATAATTGTATATTTGAATTTATTCTCCTTTTATTTCTCTTTCTTTACATCTTTTAATTATTTAGTTTTATCACGCATCTTCATTTACGAACAAAAAATTGTACACTGATAAATCAATAGAGCAGGAAGAATAGTGCTAAATTTGTAGTTGGTTTAATTGAAATCTTCTCAGAAGAACTACCCAATAAAATTTTCTTTGATAATCAGTGATCATCTAACAGTCCAGGTTATACTTTAGCATTACCTTGCTTTCATAGAGGAAGATTTCCTGAGATTTTTTAAGGTTTCAATTATGATTAAAAATATAAACCATATAGAGCTTTAGATGAATTGTTCTGGTATGTTTAACTATTCTGTATTGATCACTATTTCCCAAATTAATGTAATATTGAAGTAATCGATAATTTATTAGTGCTTTCTGAGGCATGAAGAAGATAAGATGCATATAATAAAATGAATGATAAATTAAGATATTATGTTATTTCCAGCATGTTTAACTAAAATGAATCAGTAGATAAAAGGATTTATCCTTCTCCCATAATGAAAAATTATCTCTTAATACCTTATTATTATCCCCTGTAACTCCAAATGAGGTTCAGAACGTTACGTGGATTATTTCCCCAACAATATATATCACCAGTATGCATGAATAATTACCAGAAGATGCCTTTGTGGTAAAGTCCCCAGGATGTTGCTGGATTATTAGTTTAACAAGTACTTACTTTGAATGATCAAATATTCTAATTTTCTATCCTTTCATATTTTGTAACTGTAATGTTGTCCTAGGTTAACCATTGACCTTCTTAACATTTAGGATTATAAGTTTAACTTCATCTTCTATGTGTGTTTAAAATATCCTAATTATCTATCCTTTCATATTTTGTAACCTTTGTAACTTCCCGAGCTAACCCTTGGCCTTCTTAGCTTTTAATGAATGCGATCCAAGATTAGTACTAAGCGGTCTCCTAGAAATCTATAAGAATCCCTTCTAACTTTAGTTCCCCTACTTCCCATTTAATCATTCCCTATCAATCGTGAAAATAACTATTAAAATAACCAGCTCCAAGGTCTAGATTGCATTTGATGGTGAAATTACCATCAAACGTCTGAAAGCTATTATGTTATCAACCCATAACTTAGTCCTTAGGGTTGTTTTTAAGATTCTGGGAAACAAATCTATATTCAATACAGATAGATTCAGACTGAACTCAGAAATCCCTACTATATTTATTGCTTCAGCCCTCCAAGTGGACCCAGGGAAGGAAGACATTGGGCATTTTTGAAGAAGGGTCTTTTGTGAGACCTACATTAGATTGATATAGTTTTACTATTTTGTTCTCATGTTTTCAGTAGTTTATACTTGACATACTTTGACTTTTGGAGACTTTTTATACATTTGAGGATCGGTGGAATCCTATGTTATTTATTTAGCACCTGATTTTGTAATCAGGGTACTTTTGAGATACTTTATGTTCTATTTTAGTTTCAGCTTATGATTGATGTCTTATATGGATTTTAATGTTTGAATGTAATATGATGAATTTGGTTTAGGAAACTGATGCTAGGTTAATTTATTTCTAATGCAAATGTGGTATATATATATATATATTATTGATGTCACGTTATGTTTCATATCATGTTGTTTTGGATCTACTGATGTGTGCATTGAGTGTGCAGGAAAAGTTGACCATGGATCTATATCGAGGACCCAGTACTAGAACCTATGTAAATACCCGTGCTTTCCAAGGTCTTGTCTATATAAAGAGACATGGGCCTCATTGTTTATGTGGTTATTTTGTAAACATGATTTGCATGTGTGTTACTAAATTGGTAAATGTTTATGTGATTAAGTCATGTCATTTGTTTTAATTTAATGTGACAAATTTGGCAATTATTACAATTTAATGTTGGCATGGCTACTAAAGGGAATCATGGTTGGTTTTAGGGTTGACTAAGGTTATCTAGGAGTAGTACCCAAGCTTACCCTAGGGTTAGAAGTTTCTAGAAGTCTTCTTGACTTAGAAATCCGTAGGTTAACTTTAGGGTTAGTTTTAGAAGGTCTTTTGGGCTCCCAAGGGGTAACCGAGGCCAGTTTAAGTCACCCAACTTGGTACCCTATAGGTTAGGGGTCATTTTCCATCATTAATGAGCCTCTAAACTCATTTATTGCTCCCTTAAAGTGTCACTTTCAGACTTGACAGAATTTTGAAGAGGAGTGTAACCTTGGTTAACCTCACTCTCTCTTCTACCCAAGTTTCATTTGACTTCACCCATGGATAGTTAGTCAAGTGGTTAGTTCAGGGTTGGTTAGAGTTACCTCACCTCTGGGTTAAGCCTTTTTCTTGATGGATTTTTGTCTATTTAGGGAAGGATTGTAGGATGAGTTGGGTGTTCATCCACTCTCTTCCCTTAGAGACAGAAAATAGTTTGAAAGAACCTTTTTGGAAGGAGCTAAGTAAGGATAGCTCAACACCAATCATTTTCTCATTCTAGCTTGGGATCAAGGTTGGGTTTCTTTAGAGTAAAATTACTTGTGTTTATGTGTGTTCTTGAGCTCAATGACTCCATTAATGGAGTCCTATGTGTTTTGAAGCTTTATTTTCAGATTTGAAATTTAATGTTTTGTTTCTAAATGTCTTTATTTTGTGATTGATTTCGAATGGGTCTTAAAGGCACACTCACCCTTGGGAGGGCAGAGTAACCTTGGAGGGGTAGATGGAAATGATTCCTGTTAGTGTAGAGTCTCCCATGTGTGGAGGGAAAAACTTGGGGTAACATGATACCCATGATGCCAAGAAGGGTCTGAGGGCACCTAGGAGGCATAAGGAGGTCATTTAGGACTGCATCTTGTGAAGATGGTCCTTTTCAAGTCCATGTGAGGCTTGTGTGTACATTTTTCATTCTTGGCTTTCTCCTTCAGTGAGGTCTACCACTACCCCTATTTTGGAAGGTCTCTTTGAGATTTATCCATTTGTTCATCCTTGTGTTGGGAAGCTTTTTGGTGTATGTGAGTTTTCTGTTGCTTGTTTTCTTGTGTTTCTTGTTTGTTACCATTCCAGTCTGGATCCCCAAACTCGGAGGTGGCCTTGCAAAGGCCTAGGTTGGGAGGTTAGCCTCCATGGTCAACCTCATCTGTACAGGTACCGATTGGTAGTAGAATATGCTTATTACCCTTTCTTTGAAGATGAGAACCACTACAAAATTATGGCTTGTATCCTATCATTTGGGTATTTCAGAATTGCATAGTTGTATTGAATTCTAATGGACATTTGTAATCTTAGTGATTTGTAAATATCTATCCCATTATGTAGATGGTGATTCTCTGAAATAAAAAGAAATTGTAGTCATATTTATTTAATAAATTTGAAAGGAAAATTGTGACTTTAGGTATTGGTAGGTATAACTGTTTCCTTAGAAGCATTTTTTTGGATAGTTATATTAAACATATACCTTTATATTTCTTAAATTAATTAAGTTTAAAATCCTTTGTTGGTATCAATTTGATCAAGGAAACTTTATTGAAACTCTTTATTACAAATGAATGAATTAGTTACTTTTATTAAATAGGAGTTACTTATTCCTTTCATGTTTATTGGGAAACTTCCTATTAGTAAGTTTATTTTATTGTCTTTGGAGATCTTATATTATTTTCAATTAAAACAAAAATAAAATTTATAGTATTCTTACTTAGTGAATTCTAGAAATTGTTAAAAAAAAAAATGCTTGAATTCAAATCTGTTTCCACCAATGTCTTTAGATTAAAATATAGATTCTAATTTTGAAATAAAATTTTTAAAAAAATGCTCCTAATATGCCCTTGTTTTATGACAGAGATGTACTTCACTAGTCATTAATATAACTACTGCTTGTTTATTTTTCTTTCTTTTAATAAAATCCATATTTTTTTATGTAGATTAAAATAGATTAATGTTATGAACAAAACCTTAAAGGAGGAGAGAAATTAAATTTTTTATTTTAAAAAAAAAATTCTTACCCTTATGTTTGTGCTAGGGTTAGGCTTTTAGTATTATATAAAAATATAGCGTTTCCTTTTATATTACTTTCTTTAACAATATTTTGCTAATGCGATAGTTTAAAAAGAAACTATATTTGGTTATTTCTTTATTAGCAAATATTTGTTATAAGACTTTTATTAAAGTAAATTGTTATTAAAGATATGGTTTAAATCAGATTTGATTTCTTAATAAAAGAATCAAAATTAAATTTCTTAAAATTAGATTTGTAAGGAAAAGAGAATAACTTAGGGTTAGATTATTATTTTAAAAACAAATGATAATTTTAATTTGTTGTGAACATTTCAAATTTCTGGAGAATAAATAGGGGTTTTATTTTTAAGGTAGTATTTAAAATGTTTAAAATATGATATTATATTGTATAAATAAGATTTTAAATAGATATGATTTGTTTGGGTAATAATTAGATTTTATTTATTTATAGAATAAATGCATGATAGATTTGATTTATATTTGATTTGATTTGCATTATTAGATTTATTTTAATAGATAGTATTATGTTCAATATTTTTGTATTAGAAACTTTCCATTTACTTTATATAGACAAAATATTAGTTGCATTTTCTCGTATCTCTTTTTCTATGTAATCTACATTAAAAAGAATATTTTAAGGTAAACTTTCACTTACATCTATTTTAAAACTATCATCTCGACTTTTATAAGAAGAAAAATAGGAAATAAAGAATAACATTTTTTATTCCTTTTGAATAGGAGCAATAGTAGGAAAGTTAGAATGACATTTTAAAAAAAAAAATATAATAATATCTTTTACATGTATATTATAAAATGATCTTTCAGAAGTTGAACTTAAATTTATTTACTTAAATATTATAATAATTTTTAGTAGTGGATATTCCTTTAGGTTATTTTATAAGTTAATAAACATTGTTTTATTTAGTTTGGTAATGTTAGACTTTTAATTTATTTGGGGTATTTAGTTTATAGCAGTAAAGATAATGTATAAATTGTAATTTATTTAATTAAACTATTTGTTTTAATATATTAAGCTTTTTCGTCGTAATTATCGATAAGGGGGTCATAACAACCCCTTATCTTCACGACAAATATTTTAGAGGGTATTATCGTCCCGTTGACCACCTTCATGCATGGTTGACTTTTGGTCAACCATGGTCAAACTTCCTCCGATCATCTCAATTTTTTCTCTAGTTGTTCCATGTACCCTCTAGACCATAGGATTTTAGTTTCACGTCATTCGGTGACAGTTGACTTTTGGTCAACCCTAGTTGACTTTTCGTCAACCTTGGTTGACTTTTGGCCAACTGCCTTGGCTTGTGCGTGGATCGAAGCCTGTAGCTTAGTGATCCCTATAGGATAGATTTGAAAGCTATTCCTCCTAGTTTGACCTCTCTAGTTACTATTTTCTCCTTTGCACAGTTTTGCGTGCAAGTGTGTTCTTTCATTAGTGTGTTATTAAAAAAATTTGTTGGTGTGTTTTTGCCCAACTTTTGGGCATGACATTTTGGTATTAGAACCATGTTTAGCAGCATTGGGAACCTAACCTACTATGTTGTTACTAAATTTATCTTGCATGTGTAGGATGCCACCTGTCACTCGTCAAGTCCATCAACAAGGGTGTGGTCAGAGACGTGCCCCCACAATATGCGTAGAGGTACGACCTGAGGTAGAGGATCATAGGAGGGATCAGAGTCCACCTCCTGAACCCCCTCTTGATCCTAATGCATCTCTATTGTTGGCCTTTCAGAACCTGGTCGAGCTCATTCTGGACCACATGCCACCTGTTAATTAGGAAAGAGATAGAAGTAGGAGCCCACCTCCGAGAGCAGGAGGGAATCAGGTAGAATAGGAAGAGGATTCCATTGCAGTACCAGGTGGTATTCCTAGGGGAGGTGCACAGAGGCTCGATAGAGCACCCCCAATATCAGGAATCAGATCACAGATCTGATGAGGCTTAAACTACCTCCCTTCATAGGAGAAGTAGATGGGGCAGGAGCTGAGGCTTGGCTTTTAATCCTGGAGAGGTGCTTTGGGTTGTGAAATTATGGCAGCAACCTTAAGGCATGGTTTGCAATTCTTTTGCTTAGAGACGGGCCATCCACTTGGTGGAGGCATGAGGAGACCAAGGGAGTCATAAACATCAATACCCTCTCTTGGGGGAGCTTTCCTTGAGATTTTTAGGGAGTGGTATATTTCAGAGTAGTTCAGACAACACCGTATCGATGAGTTCCATGACCTCCAGCAATGGGGTCTTACAGTAGCCTAGTATGAGGGTAAGTTTCTCGACCTCCTACCCTATGTTGAATACATGGGAGATGAGAAGCTGCAGGTGAATAGGTTCATCAAGGGATTAAATCCTGCAATTTTAGATAGGGTACGTATGGTACCTTTAGGAAACTTAAGGTTCATAGTGGATAGGGCCTTAGTAGCTAAAGAAATAGTCAGGAGCCCACAGGATTATAGGGATAGGTCACAGAACCACAAGACCTCATCCTAGGCCTCTGGATATCAGAAAACCCCATGCAAGGGGAATCAGAGGAACTCTATAGGGACATTTAGGGCCCCATAGTAGTAGCAACAACAACCATAGTAGTCTCAGTAGAACCAGTGACAGAGGCCACCATAAGTTCAGCAGGGCTCTAAGCCCAAACAGTGGCAGTCACAGGGTCCTAAGAAGGACTAGAGACCTCAGGCACCATACACCCCTCCAGCACAAACTCAGCAGTCCTTTAGGGGTGGCTATAGTGGTTCATCTAGGACTGCAGGATCTCAGTATTCTAGGCCTCCTGGTGTTCAGGTTTAGTCACGGGGGCCATGTTACACTTGTGGTGCCATGGGGCACTTAGCTAGAGAGTGCCCACAGGGTGGTAGTCAGCGTGTAGTGGTTTTAGAACTAACAGTAGGGGACAGGGGGAAGTCCCACATGGTTTTTGCAACAGTGGACAACCGCCAAGGAGAGCACCAAGCTACCATTATTGAGGCCTCAGGTAAGATTAGAGGTAGTGATGTTACTATTCTTTTTGATATAGGAGCCACTGAATCCTTTGTTTCTTCATCGGTTGTGGAGCGTTGCAGGCTAGTGGCAACTAGACAAGAGGTTAGATGGGAAGTAGAGTTAGCTTCAGGAGCTATAGTTTATGTAACCTTGATGGTTAAGGATTGTCAGATCTAGATTGATGGGATGACCACCATACCAGATCTCAGAGCTACTCCCCTTGGATCTTATGGTCTAGTTCTTGGCATGGATTGGCTAAGTGCCCATAGAGCCAAGCTAGATTGTCATAAGAAGAGGATCGAATGTATGGATGATGATGGTACAAATACAGTAATCACTAGAGTTCATAGGCCTGTATCCCTCTGTGTGATATCTGCCATGCAGCTTAAGCGATACATGCAGAAGGGATGCCAGTTGTATGCCATCACCATCAGCGATAGGGAAGAAGAGATAGAGAAGGAAACTTCTCTTGATGACTTCCCCATTCTTCAAGAGTGTGTAGATGTGTTTCTGTTAGAGCTACCTGGTATGCCTCCTCATAGGGAATTAGACTTTCACATTGATCTCGTACCAGGAGCGAGGTAGTTTCTAGAGAACCTTATAGGATGACCACTAATGAGCTTAATAAGCTCAAGATACAGCTTGAGGAATTGTTAGGGAAAGGACACATCCGTCCTAGTGTTTCTCCTTGGGGTGCACCTATTATCTTCATGAAGAAGAAAGATTGATCGCTTAGGTTGTGCATGGATTACCGACAATTGAACAAGGTTACCATCAAGAATTGGTATCCACTTCCTAGGATCGATGATTTGTTCGATCAGCTGTAGGGTGCCTGAGTATTCTCTAAGATAGACCTCAAATTGGGTTACCATCAGTTAAGGATCATGGATAGTGATATTCACAAGACTGCATTCCACACTAGATATGGCCACTATGAGTTCACTGCGGTTCCATTCGGTCCCATGAATGCTCCAGCTATGTTCATGAGTCTTATAAATGGAGTATTCTGAACCTTCCGTGACAAGTTTGTAGTGGTGTTGCTCGATGACATCTTGATATATTCCAAAGATGAGAGAGAGCACGAGGAACACTTGAGGAAATTTTTGTAGTGTCTTAGAGACAATCAGTTGTATGGTAGCTTGTCAAAGTGTGCTTTCTTTAGAGCGGAGGTCACGTACCTTGGCCATGTTATTTCAGGTGATGCAATCTTAGTAGACCCATCAAAGATTGATGCCATTATGGATTGGCCAGCACCTACTACCATGACTGAGGTCAGGAGTTTCATGGGTTTAGCCAATTACTACAGATAGTTTGTTAATGGTTACTCTCAAGTAGTACACCCCATTACCTCTCTTTAGAGAAAGGGAAAGAAGTTTGAGTGGAATGAGAAGTGTGATAAGGCTTTTCAGGAGCTCAAGAGAGCACTTACCAGTGTACCCATTCTAGTTGTACAAGAGCCTTCAGCAGACTTTATGGTATGCACAGACACTTCCTTGGATGGTTTGGGAGCAGTCCTTATGCAAGGTGGGCGAGCTATAGCCTACGATTCTAGGAAACTAAAGACTCACGAGCTCAACTACCCTACCCATGACCTTGAGCTCACAGGAGTGGTGCATGCTTTAGTCAGATGGTGACATTTTCTCTTAGGACATCGATTCAAACTTCATTTAGACCATCAGAGTCTTCAGTACATCTTCACTCAACCAAACCTAATTTCTAGGAAGAGGAGATGGATGGAGTTCTTATGTGAATATTATTTTGATATCCATTACAGCAAAGGGAAAGAGAATGTGGTCATAGATTCCTTGAGTAGGAGACGACACAAGCTTTCTCCTATGTCTAGTGGTACGGATTTGAGAGATTGCATCCTTCATCACTTGCAAAAGGATGAGATGTATGTAGAGGTTTGCGAGTTCATTCAATCTCAGAGACCCCTCAAGGGAAAGTTTTCATAGTATACCTTGGAGTCTGATGGACTATTGTGTCATAGAGGATGTATCTATATACCTTCTTCCGTAGGATTGCATGAGTGTGTGATGCTTGAGGCTCATAGGGCCCCTTATGTAGCGCATCCTGGAGTTAAGAAGATGCATACTGAATTGAGGCAACTATATCATTGGCCAGGAATGAGGTTGCAGATTGTAGAGATGGTAGCTAGATTCCTAGAGTGCCAGAGGGTGAAGGCAGAACACCGTCATCCAAGTGGTCTCCTTCAGCCTCATGAGGTACCATTGTGGAAATGGGACACCATATCTATGGATTTCATAGTAGGCCTTCCTATGTCTTCTCTTCGTCATGATGCCATCATGGTGATAGTTGACAAGTTGACTAAGGTGGCTCACTTTTCACCTGTTCATACTACCTTTACCACACCAGCAGTGGCACAAGTGTTCTTGCAAGATATAGTCAGACTTCATGGCATACTTCATAAGATCATCTCAAATAGAGATTCTCTCTTCACTTCATCCTTTTGGAGAGGACTTTAGGAAGCTATGGGTACTAGACTCAACTTTAGTACGGCTTATCATCCTGATACAGATGGAAAGACCAAATGGTCAATCAAGTGTTAGAGGACATGCTTCACATGTATGTCATGGACCATCAGACTTGGTGGGAAGAATACCTACACTTAGTGGAGTTTGCCTATAAAAATGGACACCAGCCTTCCTTGGGTATGCCTCCCTACAAGGATCTTTATGGTAGACCATGCAGGACCACACTCAGTTGAGATAGGATCCAGGATAGAGTTTCCATTGGTCCTGAGCTAGTCAGGGATATGCAGCAGTAGGTGACTTTGATTATATAGCGACTTGGGGAAGTTCAAGATAGGCAAAAGAAGTATGCAGTTGCAGAGAGGATTGATCGAGCCTATCTAGTTGGAGATAGAGTCTTCTTGAGAGTGAAACCACATAAGAGTCCAATCTGCTTTGGAAAGGGCTCTAAGCTAGCACCCCATTTTTTTGGACCTTTTGAGATCCTTGAGAGGAAAGGACCAGTTGCTTATCATTTAGCATTGCCACCTAGCCTTTCATGCATCCATGATGTGTTTCATGTTTCAGTTCTAAGGAAGTATATTTATGATGAGTCTCATGTGATAGGTTGGGATTCCTTGCAGGAGGAGTCAGACATGCAGCTGGCTTTGGATCCAATTCGTATATTGGCTCAGCGGACATTGGGTCTTCAAGGCAGAGACTTGGACCATGTTAGGGTCTAGTGGGATTTCTATGATGAGGTTATAGCCTCTTGGGAGGACACAACATAGATGAGATCGCAGTACCCTCACCTCTTCGATTAACTCCAGGAGGAAGTTCATTCCTAGAGGGGGTGGATGTGAGACCTACATTAGACTGCTATAGTTTTACTATTTTTTTCTCATGTTTTTCAGTAGTTTATACTTGACATACTTTGACTTTTGGAGACTTTTTATACATTTGAGGATCAGTGGAATCCTATGTTATTTATTCAACACCTAATTTTGTAATCAGGGTACTTTTGAGATACCTTATGTTCTGTTTCAGTTTTAGCTTATGATTGATGTCTTATATGGATTTTAATGCATGAATGTAATATGATTAATTTGGTTTAGGAAACTGACGCTAAGTTAATTTAGTTCTAATGCAAATGTGGTTTATATGCATATATATATATATATATATATGCATGTATGTATGTATGTATGTATTATTGACGTCGTGTTATGTTTCATATCATGTTGTTTTGGATCTACTGATGTGTGCATTGAGTGTGCAGGAAAAGTTGACCATGGATCTATATCGGGGACCCAGTACTGGAACCTATGTATATACCCGTGCTTTCAAAGATCCTGTTTGTATAAAGAGACATGGACCTCATTGTTTATGTGGTTATTTTTTAAACACGGTTTGCATGTGTGTTACTAAATTGGTAAATTTTTATGTGATTAAGTCATGTCATTTGTTTTAATTTAATGTGCCAAATTTGGCAATTGTTGCAATTTAATGTTGACATGGCTAGCAAAGGAAATCATGGTTGGTTTTAAGGTTGACTAAGGTTATCTAGGAGTAGTTCCCAAGCTTACCCCAGGGTTAAAAGTTTCTAAAAGTCTTCTTGACTTAGAAATCCGTAGGTTAACTTCAGGGTTAGTTTTAGAAGGTCTTTTGTGCTCCCAGGGGGTAACCAGGGCCAGTTTAAGTCACCCAACTTGGTACCCTATAGGTTAGGGGTCATTTTCCATCATTAATGAGCCTCTAAACTCATTTATTTCTCTCTTAAAGTGTCACTTTCAGACTTGAGCTAATTTTGAAGAGGAGTGTAACCTTGGTTAACCTCACTCTCTCTTCTACCCAAGTTTCATTTGACTTCACCCATGGAGAGTTAGTCAAGTGGTTAGTTCAGGGTTGGTTAGAGTTACCTCACCTTTGGGTTAAGCCTCGTTCTTGATGGAGTTTTCCATATTTAGGGAAAGATTGTAGGATGAGTTGGGTGTTCACCCACTCTCTACCCTTAGAGATAGAAAATAGTTTGAAGGAGCCTTTTTGGAAGGAGCTAAGGAAGGATAGCTCAATACCAATCAATTTCTCATTCTAGCTTAAGATCAAGGTTGGATTTGTTTAGAGTAAAATTACTTGTGTTTATGTGTGTTCTTGAGCTCAAGGACTCTATTAATGGATTCCTATGTGTTTTGAAGCTTTATTTTCAGATTTGAAATTTAATGTTTTGTTTCTAAATGTCTTTATTTTGTGATTGATTTTGAATGGGTCTTCAAGGCACACTCACCCTTGGGAGGGTAGAGTAACCTTGGAGGGGTAGACATAAATGATTCTTGTTAGTGTAGAGTCTCCCATGTGTGGAGGGAAAAACTTGGGGTAATATGATACCCATGAAGCCAAGAAGGGCCTGAGGGCACCTGGGAGGCATAAGGAGGTCATTCAGGACTGCATCTTGTGAAGATGGTCCTTTTCAATTTCATGTGAGGCTTGTGTGGACATTTTTCATTCTTGGCTTTCTCCCTCAGTGAGGTCTACCACTACCCCTGTTCTGGCAGGTCTCTTGGAGATTTATCCATTTTTTCATCCTTGTGTTGGGAAGCTTCCTGGTGTTTGTGAGTTTTCTATTGCTTTTCTTCTTGTTGTGTTGCCTATTTGTTACCATTCCAGTTTGGATCCCCAAGCTCGAGGGTAGCCTTGCAAAGGCCTCGGTTGGGAGGTGAGCCTCCATGGTCAACCTCATCTATACAGGAACCGACTGGTAGTAGAATATGCTTATTACCCTTTCTTCGAACATGAGAACCACTGCAAAATTATGGCTTGTATCCTATCATTTGGGTATTTCAGAATTACATAGTTGTATTGTATTCTGATGGACATTTATAATCTTAACGATTTGTAAATATTTATCCCATTATGTAGATGGTGATTCTATGAAATAAAAAGAAATTGTAGTCATATTTATTTAATAAATTTGAAAGGAAAATTGTGACTTTAGGTATTGGTAGGTATAATTGTTTCCTTAGAAGCATTTTTTTGGATAGTTATAGTAAACATATACCTTCATATTTCTTAAATTAATTAAGTTCAATATCCTTTGTTGGTTTCAATTTGATCAAGGAAACTTTATTGAAACTCCTTATTACAAATGAATGAATTAGTCACTTTTATTAAATAGGAGTTACTTATTCCTTTCATGTTTATTGGGAAACTTCCTATTAGTAAGTTTATTTTATTGTCTTTGGAGATTATATTATTTTCAATAAAAACAAAAATAAATTTTATAGTATTCTTACTTAGTGAAATCTGGAAATTGTTAAAAAAAAAAAATGCTTGAATTCAAATCTGTTTCCACCAATGTTAGTTAACCCTTATGTTTGTGCTAGGGTTAGGCTTTTAGTATTATATAAAAATATAGTGTGTTTCCTTTTATATTACTTTCTTTAACAATGTTTTGCTAATGCGATAGTTTAAAAAGAAACTATGTTTTTTCAGTAGATTAATTATGTTTTTTAACAGATTTGGTTATTTCTTTAATAGCAAATATTTGTTATAAGACTTTTATTAAAGTAAATTGTTATTAAAGATATGGTTTAAATTAGATTTGATTTTTTAATAAAAGAAACAAAATTAGATTTGTAAGGAAAAGAGTATATATATATATATATATATATATATATATATATATATATATT
>MU226704.1:4376220-4426608 GCA_018584345.1 Thuja plicata
TCAACCACATCAACAACTAGTGAATCCACACCAGCAACATCCATATCAACAACATCCATATCACCAACATATGGATCATCACCCTTAGCAACCTGATTATCCATGACCAAGTGCTCCACAATTTCCACATCAGACTCAACCAACTGATCATGAAAACCAATCTCAACCACAGCATCAACAAGGTTAGGAAGCTCCTCAGCAACAACCACAAGTTGCTCTATAGGTTCTGTATTAGACTCCACACACTGATCAAAAAAATCAACTTCCATCTCAACCTTGCTATTCCCTCTTCTCTCTCGAACAAGTCTTCTAACCGGCCAGACAACTCGCTTCCTAATTGGTAGACTCCAGCTCCACGGTTTCAAGATCTCTCGAACTCTCTTATGAAATTTATCCAAAGATGGATCACTCTCAACCATCCGTTCCTTAAATTGATTAGCTAATCTAGCTTCCATCTGAGCAAAAGTCTTTGAAATATTCTTCTCCACCACATCATGGATTTTTGCAATCATCGCAGGGTCTAATATTCTTAGAGCCATCTTCTAAGATCTTCACAAACCCTCTGCAATGAATCACCAACTAGATCCAACCTTTACTGTAGGTCCTGGTGAAAACTGCCTCACATTCGGCACTCTGTCCACACACTGAAGAATAACCACACTCTGATAAACTCCACCCAAGGTCCTGGTGTAAACTGCCTCACATTCGGTGCTCTATCCACACACTCAGGAACAACTGTGCTCTGATAAACTCTACCCAATGTACTGGTGTAAACTGCCTCACATTCGGCGCTCTGTCCACACACTCAGGAACAACTATGCTCTGATACCACTTGATGCAGTGCAAGGCAGGAGGAACCCCAATGGAGATGTCCTATCCCCCAACCAATAACCACACAATGGAATATAAATAACAACACAAAGATTTATATCCACACAATGCAAATACTCATAATAAAATCATCATATTTTCATCCAACATGCCCGGCTGTAAGGCCTTCCGAGTTACGGCCAAATACAATGAAATTACAATAGAAACTATATAAGATCTTGCAAGATCCAAACTAAACTCTAGCTAGCCCAGATCCACACACTGGTAGGAACCCCCAAGGAAGATCTAAACTTGTGCTCGCAAGCCCACCAAGCAATCTCCTTGTTTCCCAAGCCCCAGCCACTAGCTCCTCTCAAAACTCACTCCATAACCACCTCCTCTTCTCCAAGATGAATGAATAATCCTAGCTAGTACAGATCCACACACTGGTAGGAGCCCCCAAGGAAGATCTAAACTTGTGCTCACAAGTCCACCAAGCAATCCCCTTGTCCCCCAAGCCGCAGCCACTAGCTCTTCTCAAAACTCGCTCCTCTGCCTCTTCCTTTGCTCCAGGATGAATGAATGAATGACTAAAGACTTCCCCCACAACCCCTACTTATACCAATCTAAGCCACAGGTCAGCCTTGAACATAAATTAAATAAAAATACCGAAATTAAATGCCACAAGTCGGCCAACAACAATAATTAAATGCCCAAAATAGTTGTCTTAGTAAAATCGCGATATCTCCTATCTCCGGATGAATTAGAACTTATGCTTCGAACCGTAGGTAGAAATATAGGCCCTCTTCAATCCCTAAAATTTTCATCCTCTAAATCCTTGTGTAAAATTACTTATTTGGCCTATAATAGGAACCAAATTCCTAAGAAAGTCCGATCTCCTCCCGGGCCATGCCAAGCAACCAAGACAATGCCAAGTTCCATTAAATACATCAAAACCAATACCCAAGACCCAAGTAGGTCCACACAACTCTACCAAATCCCTCACACATGAAAATAAGTCCACACAACTCCATCGAATCTCCCAAACATGCAGGATAGCCAACTACCCTAGGATGCTCCTGCATCACATTATGACTATGCTCTTTTATTCTGACCGTCGGTGTGCACTTCATCAGTGTATGCAGTCACTTAGTGAATATTTGACTTGTATGCATTAATGATAGCATAGTCTACATTCATCTATTCTTTTAAGTCTTTTAGCAATATTTCCATGACCATACAGATTATATCAAGTTGACATCAATGTAAATACAATACATTAACTGATTTAATGTCTTGCATGATCATCAACTTAATATCTTCAAACATTAAATTAGTTAAATTTCATCATGTAGGATATGTGGCATAACCATGGGGATACAACCTGCAAAAACACAACAAAGAGTTGCGTAAAGATAATATAATAAAAATAATAAAGTTAGGAAAAGCATACAAAAACATAAGTAACGACTAGATTTATGAATATGAAAATAAGAATAAAGCATAAAACATAAGAGTTTATTTGACATAGGTAAAATAAATACTTCCCTTAGCATTTTTGAATATGTAAATTAGGTTGGGATTAATTGGAAGTAGTATTGAGAGGGGAGGGGTGAATCAGTACCTCTAAAAACTTTAACACTTTTCACCTTTCATCATTAGTAATCATTCTTTACTGTATTACCAACCATATTTGATGTTCTTTCTTATGTATGTAGTATTAATTCATAACATTAATTATATGCAACATTCATAGAAACATTCATGAAAGCAATAGAGACAACAAAAGATATAATATCGCAGAAAACTCTTGTTAGGAAGTAAAAATTATGGTGTTTATGGCACCCACAAAACTTCACTATCTACAAAATGGAAGGGAGCTGGTAAAGGCTCACAATTGATCACTTCTTCTGATCTACCCTATTAGGAGTATTAAAGTGGAGACCTATTAAGATCTACTCCGTTAAGAGCTGTTAACAACACTAATGAAGTGTGCACTTGGTTAAGAGATTTATAATAGGACTGTTAAGTCCACCTTCCTTGAAAGGATTTCTTAAGTGTGCTACACTTGTTATAATGAGTACAATATGTTTGACCTGACTGTATGCAATCTATAATTTCTGATCATAGATCCATTAAATCTCATAGAATATGAATATCACCTATAGTGATTGATTAATACCTTTTCCTGCTTGTCGTTAGCCTGTGTTCTTATTCTTGAAATTGAATTGATCCTTTTCTATCCTTCTGCATGAATTCTCTTATCTGATCCTTAGATGCTCTCAGTGGCTACAATCCTCATTGAACAACATGTTCATAATTCATTGAGCATATATTTATACAAGTATTTGACCTATTTTAGAATCACACATTACAATGTTAAATCTAGATCCAAGGTATACAACTTGACCTTGATCTTTTAGTTTGCATGTTTTAAAATAGTTATACTGATAAAAAATAATAATTACATTTATTTCTCCGCACATACTAGATTTAAAGAAAATCAAGAATCTAAATATAAAACATCAGTAATTTATCTGACATGGAAAGTCAAATACACTTTTTGAAGGATGTAATTGACTGTCAGTTCTTGATCATTAGTGTGAACTAAAAGTCTTTTGGTATTCCTTTATTGAATTGATTGTTAGGTTCCCTTCATCTATCAGGTTCCACTCTTTGATTTTTTCATTGGTTTTCACTGTTGGTTACTCATTGGGTTCCCTTTTCCTTTTTGTCATCGGGTAACACTGAATAGTGTTTGTGGGGATGCTTTGTACTTGGCAGTATCGGTAACCTTGGCATCGGGTAGTGTTGTGCCCTGTCTGTCGGTGTCGTATAAACCAATGGTGTTCATCATGTTTTTCCTTGTGTATACTAATGGAAAAATATTATGTCTTCAATCTCCCCCTTTGACATTAGTATCAAAAACTGATATGTGCATAATACTAAAGTATTTAGTATGTACTCCATGTATATATCCTTTTCATTATATGACTCCCCCTAAATATATGCATTGGTATAGTATAAGTATATGTACATGTATACTTGTCTTTATACTATACATTCCCCTATTCTTTGCTCTTTCAAATGACTGACTGTACAAATCATTTATTCCTTTCATTTCCTTTTTACTGATTGACTATACATATCATTTCCCCCTTTATTTGATACTCATGAAAAAAATGTACAACTTATCAGTTGTCAAAAATGTGTAACTTACAATGTGTCAAGAATGTGTGAGTGGGTGTTCTTGATATCTTCGAGCATTTTCTCCCATTTTTCTTTGAGGATTTCTAGTTCCATGTGCTCTAGCTCAATTCTGGCATGCATATCATAAATTTTGTCTAGGACAAACATTTCTAGGGTGGCAATAAGTGCTCTTGCCTTTCTCATATGATTTTGCAGTAATGAGTGTTGGTAAGAGTTGATCTTGAAGCTCATTTACCTCATCTCTAAACTTGGTTTCTACAATTTGGATGTCTTGTCTCAGCTTTCGATCTTTCTTGAGTTGTTCATTGTGCAATTTGATTGCCTCTACACTATTTGTGAGACTTTGTGCACTTGTTTGAAGATCAACATCAATCTATGCTATCTTTTCGGTATATTCCTTTGTGAGTTGATCTAATGTGCATAATTTTTGTATCAAGGTTATAGTTTTTGAAATTATTGGGTCTACTGTGCTAACCAGTTTAGAAAGCTTTACCTTTTGTAATTCCACTTCTTGGCTTATCTTCTCAGCTAACTTGAACTCATATTTATGTTCAAGTCTTTCTTACATGGCCTTCTCAGCATCTATGTTTAGAGATGTGATTGCATCTATGAGAACCACTAATTGATCAAGCATTGGGGCTATTTGATCAACATCTACATCAGGTACAATTTTTTGAAGTATTCCTTATGCAACTTCAAGTACATTAGCTTCCTTGGTGGCTTTTCTCAACTTGTCCTGCATGGCTTTCCTTTCAAAAAGTCTTGCATACTTTGTTAATTTAGTAGGATCCAATGTCCTAGGATCACATACTAGAATCTCAATAATTTCATCTAGAGTCACTGGATTCTTGTTCTTTCTTTTCTTCTCCCTTGAGATTTGTGTAGAAGAAGATGTATGAACTACCATTGCTAGTTCATTTTTCTTCTCTGAGGTGCTCGATGAAGGCTTTGTAGATGATGCTTCTTGTGTTTTATGTTTAGGGTGCACCTGTCGGTTTGGTGAAGACGTCTATCCATCAACTTTGGGTGTTTTTGTAGATTTCTCTTTTGTTTTCTTCTCCTGCTCATCTATTTTTTCTTCTTCACTCTTTTCATTCTACTTGTCCTCTTCTACTTTTTGTGCTTCTTCTTTACTCTGATCAATAGAATTGTCTTTCTGATAATCGGTTGCAGCTTGTTCTGCAATTGTATCTTTTGTGTCATTTGTGGTGTCTTTTGTTTCCGCATCACCCTTATCCTCGGGTATGCTTGAATCTGCTACATTTGACTCTTCATTTCCTTATAGCAGATTTATTGCCTTTATCCACACTGGCATATTATCCTGAGTGTTCACCTGTGCTGCATCTTGATTTGTGTCCTTCTCATCAGTTTGATCCTATTGAGCAGTGACATATTCATCTTTTGTAGTTGATCAACAGGGTCTAGACCTGTGATGTTAATAGTTGAAGTGTCTGGCCATATTTCATCAGTAACATCCATGTCGTTATTTCTTTTTGTCTCCAATTCTTGTTGCTTGGTTTGATCCTTAAGAGATATAAAAATGACATCATCTTCTTTTTGTGGATCCTTATCAGAGTCATAATGAGTGATGTCTTGAATGTCAATATCATCCATGACTTGGTCTAATTCAATGGGCTCATTATTATCTACATTGTCTAAAGTAATGTGCTTAGGACTTGCCTTATCTTTCTCCTCCTCTACATGAGGTGTGTCGGTGAGAAGTTATTGATTCTCAAAACTTGTTGAATCTATAGGTAGATCTAGGAGTTGTCTCCATTTGGCCTCGGTCATGTTGTCTAGCTCTATAAATTTATCTTCTAGCACTTTGTAAGATCTCATTTTAGCTCCAAATTTACTTGAGTGCTTATTCATTATTTCTTTGATTTCTTCCATCTTTGATTCAGGAGGCATAAGTGTGACAAGTACCCTCTCCCTTGTTTCCTTTTCGGTGTGTAGAGTATATGACCATTTTTGTGAAATTTTTTTACCTAGCTCTTTGGGTATTTGGCCTATAAATTATACTGGTACATATTTGAACTTGACCATTGCTCTGATTATTGCATCTTGTATCTTGTTTTGGTGCTCTAGATCAAGTTTTTCCCATTGTCTAATTTTCCTATCATTCATTGTATCGGTAGTAGCAATTGACTCAGCAATTTCATCAATTGTTCTAGTGAGAAAAATTTTCTTTGTTACATCAGGCTCATCATCTTTTGTATCTTCTATGTCAACTTTGGTCCTAACCAGTCTTTTCCTCCTTTTTGTGGGTGTTTGTTTCACAGTTTGCTTCTTTGTTTGATGCTTCCTCTTATAGGTCCTCACTTGACCTTTCTTGAGGAGTGTGGTATCAATCTTTCTAGTTTGGCTCCTTTTGCTTTGTTTATTTGTAGGAGGTGGAGGTGTATCAGATTTAGTAGCCGCAGAATCTGATTGTTTCTCATCTTGTCCTTCACTGATGGTACCTTGTTCCTCAGTTTCCTCTATTTTTTCTTTTTCCTCCTAATTAACTAATAGAATCTTTTCAAGATTCTTTACCATTTTGTTCTTGTTGATAGTCTTCTTGATTACTAGGCCTATTTTTATCTTGGAATTGGTCACTTCATAAGTTCCAAATCTTGGTTGTTTTTTGTCAAGTAGTTAATTGATCTATGCATCAATTGCATTTGTAGCTTGATCTATGTTAATTTCATAGTCAAGAGGTTCTAACCAAGCTATTCTTGGTACAACCGGTTTTATGTGAGTGAAATCTATATCTATCATAAAACATATCTCATCCATATATTTCTCAATCAATTGCTCAGGGATCCTCACTCTTTTCATTATATTTTCCTTGAAGTCAAGGAAGTATGCAGTCATTACTGAATCAAAATTGTCACCTAGTGACTTGATAAGTTCACTAATTTGCATTATGACTAGTTTTGTAGTATCCCATTTCACTTTTCCTACTGAAGGAAATTATTCTTGAAAGTAAAAGAATATACACATGATAAGTGAACCGAACTTACATGTTTTTTTCTTTGTAGACCTGGTTGTTGTCATGTTCTCATCAATTTTTTTCAACAGGATCTCACATAGATCCATCTGTATTCCCTTTGTCACTATCTTGTAAGTTGTGCTTACTGCTGTTGAAGCTATGTTGTTTAGCCTTCTTTCCTGAAAGATCTTGTAACCTATCACACATGCACCGAACCTTAGTTCCTCATTAGTCATGGTGTTTACCTTGAGACCTCTGTTATCCCACATAGCTTTTGTGATTTTTTCAACTTCTGGCTAGGAGGGATGCTTGTGTGCCTTAGGCTTACTGGTTATGGGATAACCAGTTACAGCATGTAACACATCCTTAGTGATTTTCTTAGGTTTATCCAACCATAACTTCTGGTTGTGCATTCTACTCAAAACTAACCTAATCCAGTCAGTTTTGAAAACCCTCAGGAAATATAGGGCATTATTTATCCCTTTAACTTGCAAATTCTTGTGTTCTTCTTTCAGGTTTCCTTTTGCATCACACAGCTTCTTGTAAGCTTGGTCCATTTCCATATCACCTATTTCAGCGATCTTGCAGTGAATGTAGGACCTTACGTCCTCTATCAGCAAAACCCTAGGTGGAATTTTTGAAAATTTGCTAGAATCATTGGGTTGTGATGTGATATCTGGGCATATCTTATACTTGGGATCCACACAGGTGTTGTTCTTTATTAACTTAACCACAATCTTCTTATCATTCTTAATATTTACGGTTCTTGAAATGGTCACCATCATATTTCAAATTTAGGGCTTTCTTGAAAATAATAATAGAGTTCTTTATTGTGCTCGGTACTTACTTCAATCCATGAAAATTGTGAATGATCTATTTGGAGTGTGCTAGATCGAGTCAACGTCACTCTGTTGAATGCTTTCTTTTTACTCTATTTTCACTCTTCTCTTTCTTCTCAAATTGCGTGTGATAAATGAAGTGATCTTGTTGAGTATTTGTAGAATTTTTCTCTAAGTCTATCATAAATACTCAATGACTCGTCAGGTCATGAAGATTGAGTTCATCGGGAATATTCTCAATTAACATTGTCGGTGTTGACAGGATGCTCAGGATAGCTGTTAAGATATTTTCTTTCACCGACGGATATCGGTGTTGTGTCAAGACAATCATTGTAAGTTTTCTTCTTTACTAACGTGTGTTGGGTTACAATAGCAACTTAGCCATTTTATGTGTTGACCAACAATTCTCGGTAAGTGTAGACAGCTCATCCTTTATGTTCACTGATGATTTTTAGTATGTGTTTACCAACGGGGATGTTTTCTCAGAATTGTAACAAGTAACATAATATGCATCTATATTCATGCAAATTTTGACTATCTATCAATTTTTATAATGGAACTGATGCAAAATATGACTTTGTGTAGTGCAATTCCATACTTACTTGTTTAGCTTAAGTGGGGGTGGTGATGTCACTGGATCCATTCGAGGGAGTGTCACCATTTTCTTTGCTTGGTCCAACTTCATTATTTCTTGAAGCTTTTCTCCACATTTTGTCTCTATCCCTCTAGATATCTTCAATGGTGTTTCCATTAGGATATATGCTTGTCTCTATCATTCATTCTCTACAGTATTTCTTGAGATGACCAACTTTATGACAGTGTAAGCATGCCATTCTAGGTTTTTTCTAGCCTCTGGAACTTTTGGTCCATGCTCTCATGTAGTTTGTAGCAATGTGACCATATCTACCACATTTTGTACAATTTTTCCATGTACTGTAGTCCCATACATACTCATTATTGATTCTCTTTGGTTGATATAGAGTTTCTTGACCTTTAGGCTTCCATGCTTGTCGTTTCTTTTTCTAGCATTCAAGACTTGTGTGCCCATTCATTTTTCATGTAGGATAGTATTTGTCCATGTAGGTTTTCTTCTTTCATTGATCCATTTTAGACTTACATCATATGCTTTATGTCCTTTCTTGTTACATTTATAACAAAATCCTATGAATGAAGATGTAGATTTAGGAATACCTTTCATTTTTCCTTTGCATACATTTGATGTGTGGCCTTTCTTTCCATAATGTTTTCATGTAAGATTTCTTGGTCTTGGATTTTCATATACATTCTTTGGATTGGCTTGATTTGATGATTCTCCATTTTCAATAAAGCCTAGACCATTGTTGTTGTTGACTCTTCATTGTCCTTTAAGAAAATCATCCATTTTTTTATTGCTTTCTTCAACCTTTCTGATAATTTCATTATGTTGTTGTTGAACTCTAACCTCATGCTTTATTTTTTCATTCTCTTCTCTTAGTTCACCAATAGCCTGTACTCTTTCAATGAGTTCTATATTTATTAGGTTTTCTTCTTGACTCACAAGAATAATCTGATTTGTAATCTCATGGTGATGCTCAACATGTCTTTGAATTTCTAACTCCTTTTCTTGTAGATTCTCTATAATATTCCTCCTATCAACAATAGCTAGTGTTATTTCTATTTTAGCTTGTCTTGCAGAAATCATCACATCAATCATTCTTACCATCTAGGTCTCTTGACTGATTTGTAGCATCTTTATTTTCTCTGTCAGATGTTGATTGATCTCCTTTAGATTTGTGATGTTCTCTTCTGATGTATCTGATGTATTACTTGTGTTTGATCCTGAAGACTCAAAGAAATATGGAATCTCTTCTTCTTGATAATATTTTTCATTGCTCTGAGTTGCCATACCTTTTCTCTCATCCAACATCTCCCTCATCTTGATTCTCACTTCTTTATACCGTTCATAGAACATCTGAATTTCAAGCTTTTTATTCTCAATATTTTTATCAAGTTTGTACTTCTCCATTGTATGATATTTTCTCTTAAGCCTTTAAGCTTTCCAAGAAGAGACTTAGCTTTGATACCAATTTTTTGGATTAATGGGAAGTAGTACTGAGAGGGGAGGGGTGAATCAGTACCTCTAAAACTTTTAACACTTTTCACCTTTCATCATTAGTAATCATTATTTACTGTATTACTGACCATATCTGATGTTCTTTCTTATGTATGCAGTATTAATTCATAACCTTAATTATATGCAACATTCATACAAACATTCATGAAAGTAATAGACATATAACACAAGATATGATATCACAGAAAACTCCTATTAGGAAGTAAAAACTATGGTGGGGATGGCACCCACAAAGCTTCACTATCTCCAGAATGGAAGGGAGCCGGTAAAGGCTTACAATTGATCACTTATGATGATCTACCCTGTTAGGAGTATTAAAGTAGAGACCTATTAAGATCAACTTTGTTAAAATATTTTAACAACACTAATGAAGTGTGCACTCGGTTAAGAGATTTACAATAGGACTGTTAAGTTCACCTTCCTTGAAAGGATTTCTTAAGTGTACTACACTTGTTAGAATGAGTACCATATGTTTGACCTGACTGTATGCAATCTATAATTTCTGATCATAGATCCATTAAAGCTCACAGAATATTAATATCACCTATAGTGATTGATTAATACCTTTTCCTGCTCGTCGGTATCCTATGTATTTGTTCTTGAAACTGAATTTATCATTTTCTATCCTTCTACATGAATTCTCTTATTTGATCCTTAGATGCTCTTAGTGGCTCCAATCATCATTGAACAACATGTTCACAATTGATTCAGCATCTATTTATACAAGTATTTGACCTATTTTAGAATCACGCATTACAATGTTAACTCTAGATCCAAGGTATACAACTTGACCTTGATCTTTTAGTTTGCATGTTTTAAAATAGTTATACTAATAAAAATAATAATAATTACATTTATTTATCCACACATAATGGATTTAAAACAAATCAAGAAGCTAAATATAAAACTTTAGTGATTTATCTGACGTGGAAAGTCAAATCCACTTTTTACGGGATGTAACTGACTATCGGTTCTTGATCATCAGTGTGAACTAAAAGTTTATCGATGTTCCTTTATTGAACTAATTGTTGGGTTCCCTTCATCTATTGGGTTCCACTCTTTGATTGTATCATTGGTTTCACTATTGGTTACCCGTCGGGTTCCCTTGTCCTTTTTGTCATCGGGTAACACTAAATAGTGTTTGTCAGGATGCTTTATACTTGGCAGTAACGGTAAACTTGGCATTGAGTAGTGTTGTGCCCTGTCTATCGGTGTAGTATAAACTGATTATGTTCATCATGTTTTTCCTTACATATACTAATAGAAAAATATCATGTCTTCAAATTGATCTGCAAATTTGGGTTCCACTAGGTTGCTTGCAAGAAACCCCTTTATCCCTCAAAGTTCTTGGAAAGTGGACAACTTAAAAACTAGCTATCCCCTCAGCACAAACAATCACTTTCCCAACTGAACTACCTTACATCATCATGACCCAACTAATAGGTGCTTGGAGGCGATTAAAGCCCACTCTTTGGTAAACCTCTTCAGCCAAAGTTGGATGGTACTTCGTTGCCTAGTGAAAACTCTCTCCCCTATTGACGAGACTATCACAAAGTCTCGTCAATAGAAATTGGTGCTAGAAGTAGGGCATAATATCATCCTCCCTAAAAAAATTTGATACTACACCTCTAGAGGGTTCCCCAAGCAGTATTTTTAGAAACAAAACTTTTCATAGGTTAGGGTCATTCCTTCTTTACGCTTTGAAAGGATAATTCACTCGACCCCAAACCCTAGAGAGTTTGCTGAGCTCAAATCCCTATCTGATGAAAAAGGAATTACAAGAAGAAGCAACACTTGAGTCATTTGTTGGGGCTTACAACTTCTTAGAGTGCTCTGATTCCCCAACCCATCCAAGTGACCAATACTAGTCTTCTAAATCTAACTGTCTTGATGATTGCATACTTCAACAACACTGGTTCCCTAATGAGGAAATCCCCTAATGCAGTTAACAATCTCCCTCATCTAGAGAAGATTTTCCCAAAGTATGAACGCTTAGGTCCCCGAACTATGGAGGAACACTTGCAGTCCTATAAGGATTCCATGAATAGGCATCGTATCCAACACAAAGACATGGGGAGTAGGATGTTCCCATTGTCCCTGGGGAAAGTGAACTAAACTAGTACTTGAACTTGCCTACCAATTCCATCAATACTTGGCAAGACATGGATGATTCCTTCTTGGCGGACTTTCATGTCCATGTGGACCCAACTTGGTCCCACAATCAGTTTATTTCTATTAGAAAGTCCATGTGGTCCAACTTGGTCCCACCAATTTTAGAGAGCCCTAAAATGATGCACAGGTTTGTTCATCTTGTCCACTGAGGGGGAAATCTAGACTTACCTCAATGCTCTGGACCCATTCATTGCAACCCTCCTCTGGAGAACCACTATTGCTAATGAAAGGGACACCTCGTAGAATGTTTACAACCTCACCTTGGAACTATCCTAAAATTTGAGTAAAGCTCTAGGTGGCATTAAACAAAGTGTTTTGTACAACATGCAGCCCGGGGGAAACACCCAAGTAGGGAGATATAACCCCAATTTGGAAATGGGCACCCCAACGATGAACTTGGTACCCCGCTATATCATCCCCACCCAACGGTCAAAATCCTTCTAGCCCAGAGTACATGCTCTAGGTGCAACCATAGAAATCAATGACTCAACCCTCCATAATACCCTTCTTCCAGACATCCACATCTAGGGGATTTCCTTCCACAACTTTGAGTTTTATTGCGGCTACCCCCCCACCTCAGTCATCACACTATGACCCAACTACCCAATTGTTTGCTGAGGTTGAATCCCTTTGATGACTTGTTTTTTCTCTCACTACAGACATGGGATAGCTAAATATGGGACCCTTTACATCCCATAATCCAAATGCCTCCTAGTGAGGAAATACCTTGTTGGGGCAATGAAGCTCTAACAGTTCTGGGACCTAGAATTATCATAACAATAGCAGAAATGGTAATGCTCAGCCTAACAACTAGCAGCGGAAAAATACACCAAACATTGGGGGTGTCCCCCAAAACCATTCTATCCCGCAAGGGAGTGGAGGTCCTAATCACTCTACAACTCATTGAATTCCACCCATTGACCTCATAGTGTTGGATCCATGATTCTGGTTTTCATTTTAAGGTAAACTGTGCCACTCTAGAGAAGATTATTTAGATCTCCCAGTCTGATGGGTAGCAACTCGTCGACCAAGCCTCACCAGAATCCCTAGATGAGCCCTATCACTCTTCTTTTTCTTGTGAGACTATCTTATTTGGGGCAGACTAAGATGACGAAGAAGAACCCAACCTATAGGGGTTCTTTGATGATTCCATCCCAGCCTTTGAAGCCAATGCTTTCACTAATTCTTAGACTCCCTACAACACTAGGATTCAATCCAACAAGGGCCCCTTCACCACATCAAATTCCTCAAAGAGCACAAATATCCTACCAAACCCCTCGCAGATGTTAATCCCCCTCCCCCAAAGGGACCTATCCCTAATTAGGCTTGAGACTTCACAAGAAGGAACAAAATGGTCCCGAAGGGGCGATTCAACATCATGAAGGTGATGGAAAACACTACTACCACCATGAATTTAATGGAGGTGTTACTCAGTTGTCCCAAGTAGATAAAATCCCTCTTGTAGTACTTAGAGAACCTAAAAAATTTCAATTGCCCACCTAACACCATTACTTTTGATGACACCAATGCCACTATATTCTGCATAAATACGGAGGATCCTCCTTTCCTTCTCGGTCTCAAAAATAATGGTAAAAACTTAAACAACTTTCTTGTCGACTCTGGTGCTTCGGGAAATGTCATACCCTTGTCTATTTGTAAGAAGCTTGGATTACTCCCCACACCTTCTAAAGGTGCAGTAGTCCAATTAGAAAATACTATTGTTAAAATGGTTGGTGAGCTGAAAAATATCCAGGTGCAGCTCTTCCAGGACCATCGGGTGTCTAGCATTATCGACATCTAAGTGGTTGACATCCCTGAGACATACAGGATGTTACCAAGTCAAAACTAGCCCAAGGCCCTAAATGGGTAAATATCAACCAACATCTCCCACTTATGGCTCCCCTAGAGAGGGGAAGACAACAAGATCAAAGTGGAAAGAGAACCCTGAATGAAAAAATCCCTCACCAACTATGGTCGGGTGAGCAAGATAGAATTCACTGAACTGGAACCTGGCTTGTACAAGGCAAAAGAGATCTTAACTTTAGATTTCATTCTCAATGGGACATTCCTCTACGAGGACCTCATTATCACCCAGAGGGTTCATGATCTCATTGTACAGTTGAAACACACTAGTACATTTGAGACCTCTTTCTAACGGCTACGCATCGTAATTATGACACTACACTGTCGGGCAAGCGACACAAGCCAATGTTGCAATTTTGTTGTTGGAATCACCGATGACCGGTATTTATGTTGTTATGGTGATGGTATCAACTATCGCAATATACATAGGCTATGATGGTTAACATGTTGTCATTACATGTTATGAGTGTCGCAATTACGATGGGTATGTGATAGATATGTTGTCTATGTAACGTCCAACTTTCAGATTATTCTGACATTTGGACATTGCATTTAGTGCTTTAGCCATCACATTATACAATGTCTAGAATAGTCATCCAATCATTGTTACACATTATGAGTGTTGCAATTACAATGGGTTTGCAACAGATATTTTTTACATGCGACATCGAGCTATCGACAATTTTTGACATCTGGACGTCGCATGTAGTGTCTTGGCATCAGTCATTCTCTGTAAACCATCACAATTGTGATGGTATGGTATATTTTAAAATATATATATTGATATTCTCTTTATTTTGAGAATAGTTTAACATACTCTACTTAACAGGGCCAACCATGTGAAGGTGGAAGCTCATATGGCCCCTCCTAGGAGCCTCTTATGACCCTTTACGACACTTTAAGACCTCTAAGATGTATTCTTAGGGATTGTAAAGGGTCATAAAGGGTCATAAGGGGTCCTAGGACACAATAGCTAAGAAACATAAATGTAGGCATCATGGTCACAAATGTTTGGAGACACAACATATTTGAGTGGTATACCCAGACAATGCAACACAACCACTACTCCTCCAGTTCCAAATTAACACTGCAGGATCCAAAAACCATAGATAAGGAATAAATTTAGAGAGAAGAGGAGGAGGGCCATAACAACTGAAATAATATAAGGACCATGTATTATTTTGGTCATTATGACCCTCCTCTGCTCTCTAAATTTATTCTTGGATCCCGCAGTGTCAACTTGGAACCGGAGGAGTAGTGGTTGTGTTGCATTGTCTGGGTATACCATTCAATTATGTTGTGTCTCAAAACAATTGTGACCATGATATCTGCATTTATGTTTCTTAGCTGTTGTGATATCTACATTTATGTTTCTCAGCTGTCGTGTTTATGTTTGTTCACTGGAATCGAGCTAGGGTGCAGAATTTTCTCTGCATCACTTGGGTATAACACTCAATTTCTATACCCAATTTAAGAAAAGCAATCTTTTGCACCCCATATTCAATTAAAGATAAAGTAAATTGATCCCCTTTTTATGAAGATTCTTCAAGAAAGATAGATGGTATCCTACCATTTCTACCTGAAAAGCATTCCCAAGGGAAAAAGAGAAACCAATGATTAGTAGTGTCGAAAAAAAGAGGCAAAATCACAACAACATAATGCATAAGGATATAAAGGTCATTAACTAGATAAGTTTTTGTAATGATGATGAAATCATCATGAGGAAGAGGCCAACAAGTTTTATTAAGAACAAGCAAATATCCTTGACACGATGATACATAAGTGAAAGGTATGGTGCACAGGAACCCAAGAACATTGATGCCTCCATAGAAATGTTTAAAGCATGTTTTGCATTCCTATCATTGAAAAAATATTGATATTGTAGGATAATATATATTCTTCTTCAAATGAAAATACAATTTGTTGTGTGTAAAAACTATATGTGGGATGGAATTTTTCCTAAAAGTTTGTTTAGGTTGAAGTGGCTTCAAAACCCACAAGCAATATTTCAATAGCTAGTTTAACCATCAGTAATCATATGAAAACACTCTATTTTTACAATCTAGTATAAATAAATTTTTATTATTAAAGTTTAAAAATATTTTGAAGAGTTCTAAAACTCTTTTCAAAGAAACACTTCCTAAAAGACAGAATATTTCATTTCTAAAACATCAAAACTCATTTAAATACACTAATATCTTATTACTTACAAGTGATTTGCATACATCAATAACTTAGCTAAATCAATCATAAGGTATATAAAAATAGTCTCATAAAGAGATGCAAAATATGTAAAATATTGGTAAGGGGTGGCAAGATCAAGGAATAACTCAAGAGTACAAGACCTAAGGGCCATACCTAATGCCTCAGGGGCTCATCATATATGGTCTTGCCTACGTAACTCATAGAGACATCGTAGTTCAGGTTTAACTTTAAAATCAGTCTTTTAAAGGATGGTAGAATTGGTTATGCAACCCATTTCTAGGGTAGAGTCCCTAGACAATGTCTCTATTGGCTGTCACCTAATTAGGTGAACAAGGATGAGATCTTAATTAGATTCTACCTACAAATAAGTTATATATAGACCTCTTCATAAGGTTACCTACCCAACGATTCATAACTACGATGGAGAACCAATTCTTGTAAGATATTAAGGTAATATAAATGATCCCAAACCTACAAGATTTATAATTGTATGAGAGGAGATACATATTTCCTAATTATATGACAGTGAGTAAAGGGTCACACTGAATATTCCTAAAAAATATCAATGGCCACACTTACATTATTAACCAATATTATATAAGTTATTAACTAGCTACTATTTACACTAATAATCGATATCCCTTCCATGTTGGCATGTCAAATAGATCACTAATAACCCAAAGTTGCACTTGACTAATGCCAATAATCCCTCCTTGATTTGATACTTGATAGTATTTTTTACTTAATAGGTAATATCCTCGTGTTAGTTTGACTTACTATGTAATATCATTGTTTTGGTATTATTGCCACCACATAACACAGTCACCTTATAATTATCATTATTTAAGAAAGGAGGTTACTGTTAGATTTTCTTTGTTATGGAGATGATTGTTGTCTTCTTTGAATTATTTCTCTTGCACTTATCATCGTTGTTGCATAATAAGTCATTTTTGTTGTTGTGTATAACAACACACTAACAACAACAAAAATATCAAATCTATTTGTTTGTAAGCGGAGTCAAGCTATAGCATCCTTATCATCTACATAGGAAGAAATAATTTGCACTTAGATCTAAAATAAAATGATATTAATTCAACTAGGTTCTTTTAATTCTTTCCAAAAATATGATGGCAGTATTCCCTTGCAATTATTATTTTCAGTCTTCCATGCATCTCTTGTTCTTCGGACTATAAACATAACTTAGATTTTTGAAAATAAAAAATATTTGGTACTTTCTTCGAAGTCATTAACAAAAATTTTTCCTTCCAGGGTTTATTTCATAGTTAGCACGTGTATATTGTAGCTGACCATTTACAGGTGCTCCCCTATAAGTAGTAACTGACAATTTATAGGTGCTAACTATGAAATAAACCCTAGAAGGAAAAAATATCATTAAGGACTTCCAAGAAAGTACCAAATATGTTTTTCTTTTTGAAAATCTAAGTCATGTTAGTCTGAAGAACAAGAGATGCAAGGAAGACTGAAAAATAGTAATTGCAAGGGAATACTTTCATCATATTTTTGGAAAGAATTAAAAAGAACCTAGTTGAATTAATATCATTTTTTTTTAGATTTATGTGCGAATTATTTCTTTCTATGTAGATGATAAGGATGTTATAGCTTGATTTCACTTAAAAACAAATAGATTTGATATATTTTTGTTGTTAGTGTGCTATTATACACAACAACATAAATGACTTATTAAGAAACAACGATGATAAGTGCAAGATAAATAATTCAAATAAGACAACAATCATCTCCATAAAAACAAACCTCTAATAGTAATCTCATTTCTTAAACAATGATGGAATATACAACAACAATATTTATAAGGTAACCATGTTATGTGGTGGTGATAATACCAAAACAGCGACATTACACAGTAAGTTAAACTAATGCGGGGATATTACATATTAAGTAAAAATAATATCAAGTATCAACTCTAGGAGGGATCATTGGAATCAGTCAAGTGCGAATTTGGGTTATTAGTGATCTATTTGACACACCAGCATGGAAGGGATATCGATTATTAGTGTATAAACAATAGCTAGTTAATGACATATAGTATTGGTTAATAATGTAAGTGTGGCCACTGAGATTTTTTAGGAATATCTAAATGTCAGATTAGATTGGGAGCCTTCATAAAGGGTCATTTTCACCTTCTCAAGTAGAGGTATATCATGGATGATGTCAATGTCATCCTCATCATAATCATCATCAGCAGCAGCAACACCAATACCAAATGTGTCAATGATCAATGCATTCATACCATCATCTTCAAATGTGTTTTTTGGCACATGATCATCATATTCCATGGGATCATGATCTTTAGCTTCAATACTCACACCTCCATGTTCCTCTATATTCACACCGACATGTTCCTCTGAGATGTGATCACCTTCTCTTTTAAAGTTAGAAAACAATCTAGCAATTGTCTCCCTATTTTGATCAAATCCCCTTGTATTATCTGACATGATCCTTAATGTGTATATCTGTAAAAATTAATGTTTATATCTGCACATATTTGTACTCTTTAGTTGTGACAAAAAATGTCAAAAAAAAAAATGACATGTTACGGTAGGTTTTATAAATGATATGTTACTTTGTAAATTTAACTTTAGGTTTTATAATTGTACATATATTTTCTTCAACTCCCCCACATTGTAATCATATCGACAGGTTGATATCGAATTCTATGTCAAGACTTACAACATAAATTGATCATAGTTGGAAGACTCGGACACAAGAAGAATATGAGTATAGTCAATTTTTAGAAGAATATGAATGAATGCAAACATACATAAGTGGATGAACATAAATAATGAAGGTACCAGACATTGCCTAAAGTAATGAAGTGTTGACCTGGGGTTGAATCCAGTATGTTCCTGTATGATCCAGTATCTGCAAGGAAGAAAAAGATGGGGTTACATACAAAGGATCTAAGCAATGCCTAGCACCCTATTACTGATCCTCATCTACAATTATGCATGTGCATATTCAAGCCATACACTTCTAAAAGCATGATCAAGCATAAGAAATGGAGGGGACATTATCAAGGTCAAATCAAAGATCAAATTTCAAGCCTTTAAATTTTATTTATGTACAGTTATAAAATTTCATGCCTTGAAATTTTATAACAAAGTTCCCTAGCATTTTATCTTCATATGGAAGCCATGACTTGAGGTAGGCATTTGAGCTTTGTCTTCTCCTTAACTCAATTTAATTTTGATGGAATTTTTTGATTTAATGGCACAAGCTCACTGATTAATATAGGCATTGTTTACATCTTTGCATCATGCATTATTTATGAGCTCACTATTTGAGCACCACATGACCTTGTTATGAGCTATGTTTGTTATATACATATATACATACATATATACATACATATATACATAGATATGTATACACACACACACACACACACATACATATATATGTACGATGTTATTTTTGTCATTGCATGCTTGTTGTTGTTGTTGTTGTGCACCATATATTGTTTTATACACAATTTATTTCATTGAGGCCATGAGCTTGGCATTTGTAATGTATTTTCTATTATTATGTCAATGTTTCCATGTTGTTGAGGTTGTAGATGCATTGAATCACCACTTCCATTCTATTTTCATAGCATGCTAGCTTGAGGACCTTGTGAGGTTTGAGATGTGAACCATTGTTTCTTGATAACACATTTGACATTGAACATAGTTCCTTACCATAATAAACTATGCTAAGGAACTATGTTACAAAATTTCAAGGCATGAAATTTTATAATTGTACACATATTTTATGAGTATTACTATACAATAGAAGAACACCCACATGCCTTGGTTTTGATTGGTCTATGAAAGGTTTTGGTTTTCCTTTCCCAATTGAGATGTCATCCCAGAATTCAAAAAGACCAAGGTAATAATTAGTCTTGAACATAAATGCATGATTGTGGTTCCTCAAGTAGTATTTGCGATGTAAAGAAAGAACACTTATATGGGTTTACCCACATAAGGACAATAGTTTCATTCATCTTTCTTTCAAGTGCTCTTGGGTACTTTCCTTGGCCTCTAGGCTTGGGCATCCTATAGGGTTTGAACCAAAAGTATGAAGGCAATAAGGATACATAGAACAATAGGTTTGGGAACTTTTACAATTATGTTCAATCCTTAGTAATGGTTCTTGTTACCATATTTCTCATTCTCATTCTGATTTGGTAACCTAATTACTAGATGAGTGACTATAGTACCCTAGTTTGCATTATTAGATGATCTTGTTTAATTTGTGCTCATTTCATGAATGGCATCCTATTACTACTGATCTGATGACATGTAACTGATTGAATGTTTGAAGATAATAAGTTGATCACAAAAATTCAGAAGGATAATGCAAGACATTGTTGGAATTAATGGGAAGTAGTACTGAGAGGGGAGGGGTGAATCAGTACCTCTAAAACTTTTAGCACCTTACACAATTTATCATTAGTAATCATTCAATTCTGATTTACCAACCATTACTGTTATTCTTTTTTATGTATCTAATGTTTGTTCACAATATTTAATTTTAATCATTCATAGAAACATTCATGAAATTGACAAACACATAACACAAGATATGGTATCATAGAAAACTCTTGTTAGGAAGTAAAAACTATGGTGGCAATGGCACCCACAAAACTTCACTATCTACAGAACGGAAGGAAGTCGGTTAAGGATTACAATTTGATCACATCTGATGATCTACCCTATAAAGATTATTAAGGTGGAGACCTATTAAGATCTACTCTGTTAAGAGCTTTAGTAACACTGATTTAAGTGTGCACTCAGTTATGAGATTTACAATAGGACGGTTAAGCCCACCTTTCTTGAATGGATTTCATTAGTGTACTGCACTTGTTAGAATGAGTACAAATGTTGACTTGAATGTATACAATCTACTATTTCCAATTTACAAATCCATTAAAGCCTTTACAATAATAATATCACCTTAAGTGATTGATGAATACCTTTTCTCTGCTTGTCGGTAGCCTCTGTTCTGTTCTTGAAAATTGATTTGAATCTGTTTGTGTTCTTCTGCATGAATTCTCTGTCTGGTCTTTAGTTGCTCTTTGTGGGTACTATCTTTATTGAACAACCACTATTGTCAATGGATTGAGCACCTATTTATACAATTATTTTACCTATCTTGGAATTCATGATTTACAATGTTAACTCTCAGATCCAAGGTTTACAACTTGACTTTGATCTTTAGTTTGCATGTTTTAAAATAGTAAAACTAATTAAAAAAATAAAAATAACATTGCTTCCTCCACACATAATGTATTTAAAAGAAAATAAAGAATTTATCAATACAACTTCAATAATTTATCTGATGTGGAAAGTCAGATCCACTTTTTGTGGGATGTAACTGACTGTCGGTGCTTGGTTGTCAATTTGAACTTGCAGTCTATCAACATTTCTTGACTGAAATGTTCATCAGGTTTCCTATATCTATCGGGTTCCTCTCTTTGATGTACTACCAATTAGCATTGTTGTTACTCATCAGGTGTCATTTACCTTTTTGTCATCGAGTAACACATAACAGTGTTTGTCGGGTAACCTTGGCATCAGATAGAGTTGTGCCCTGTCTATCGGTGTAGAGTAAACCGATCGTGCAGATCATGTTTTTCCTCTAAGTATACTAATGGAAAAATATAATGCCTTCAATCTCCCCCTCTAACATTAGTATCAAAAACTAATATGTGCATAATACTGAAATTATTACACCATGTTTATATCCTTGTCATAATATGACTCCCCCTTACTCTGTGCATCGGTATAGTGTATGTATATGTACATGTATACTATTTATTCTCTGAGTGTACATTATTTCCCCTTTCTTCCACTATACATATTATTTCCTCCTTTAACTGAGGTGATGTACATATCAAATTCCCCCTTTCTTTGATACTGATGACAAAAACATACAACTTATAATATGCCAAAATTGTGACAAAAATGTGTAACTTACAATGTGTCAAATACGTTAGAATGGGTAATTTTGATATCTTCCATTAGTTTCTCCCAATATTATCTCAATTGTTCTAGGGTCATGTGTTATAGCTCTAGTCTGGTGTGCATATCATAAATACTATCTAGGAAAGACATTTCAGGGGTGGCAATTAGAGTACTTGCCTATGTCATATTTTGTTGCAGGAGTGTAAGTGTCGGTAAGAGCTTAACTTGGAGCTCATTGACCTCATCTTTTTACTTCATCTCTGTAAACTAAATGTCCTATCTTTGTTTCCTACCTATATGATTTTTTGATTGTGCAATTTAAGTGCTTCTTCTGTGTTGGCTAGATTTTGTGCACTAGACTGAAGATTAGCATCTATTTTTGCTATCTTTTCGGTATACTCCTTAGTGAGTTGATCTAAAGTGCATAATTTCTTGATTAAGGTAACATCTTCTGATAAAATTGGGTCAATTGTACTTACCAATTCAGATAGCTTGACCTTTTTTAGTGCAACTTCCTTGCTTATCTTCTTTGCGAGCTTGAATTTATACTTTTGTTCAAGTCTCTCTTCTATTGTCTCCTTAGCATCTCTATTCTAAGATGTTATTTCATCTGTGAGTGTGACCATTTGATCAATAGTTGGAGTTTTTTGATCAATATTTATGTCTGGTACAATTTCTTGAAGTATATTTCTTGCTACTTCCAGTACCTTGGCCTCTTTTGCCGCTCTTTTCAGTTTGTCTTGAATGGATTTTCTCTCACATAGATTTGCATATTTTGTCAATGCTTTCGGATACAATGTTATTGGATCACAGATTGGAATCTCAATGATTTCATCCAGAGTTATTGTATTTTTTTTCTTTCCTTTCTTCTTCTTTGAGATTTGAGGGGATGTAGATGTATGAACTACCATAGCTAGTTCATTTGTTTTCTCTGAATTCCTTGGGGAAGGTTTTGTTGATGATGCATCTTATGTTTCTTCTCTGTGGGAACCTATCGGTTATGTGAAGATGTCTCTTCATTAACCTTGGGTGTTTCTGCAAAATGTGCTCTGGATTTCTTTTCAATTTCATCCTTCTTTCCCTCTTCACCTTTCTCTCAAGGCTTGTCCCCTATTTCCTTTTGAGTGTTTTCTTTATTCTGATCAGTAGATGCATTCTTTTGATCATCAATTGTAGCTTGCTCTACAGTAGTATTTGTTTTCCCTTTGGCTTCTTCATCACCCTTGTCTTTGGGTGTGCTTGTTTCTTTTTCATTTGATCCATCATTTCCCTCTAGTATGTTTATTGCCTTCATTAGGACAGGCATTTTACTTTGAGTTGGGGCTTGGGATTTGTCATTATGGGTGTCCTTCTCATTGGTTAGTGCCTTTTCAGTAGTGACATCTTCATCCTTTTGTATATCTTGTGCAGGGTCTTGCACTATTGGGTGCATGATTGATGTGTCCTGCATTTTTTCATCAACAATGTCAATGATCTTGTCATCTGATGTCTTCAATACTTGATGGCTTTGTTGATCCTTAAGTGCGATAAATATCACATCATCTTTCTTCTTTGGATAATTGTCTGAATCATAGTGAGTGATATATTGGATATTATCATCCATGCATGTATCTAAGTTAATAGGCTCATCATCACTTTCTTGATTGTCCAGAGCAATATGCTGAGGACTTGCATTATTTGTCTCCTCCTCTCTATGAGGTGTGTTTGTGAGAAGTAATTTCTTCTCAACACTTGTTGCCTCTGCTAGTAGATCCAGGAGATGTCTCCATTTGGTTTATGTCATTGAATCCAGTTCTATAAACTTGTTCTCTAATACTTTGTAAGCCCTTATTTTGGCTACAAATTTACTTGAGTGTTTCTTTAGTACTTCTTGTATCTCTTCAAATTTGGATTAAGGAGGCATCAGTCTCACAAGAACTCTTTCTCTTGCTTCTTTTCTATTGTAAGGCATATGACCACTATTGGTATACCCTTTTACATAGCTCTTCAGGTATTTGAATTATAAATTTAGCAGGGGCATACTTGTTTTTAATCATTGATTTTATGACTGCTTCTTGTATTTTATTCTGATCCTTTGGATTTAGTGTATCCCATTACCTGATCTTTTTATCAGTCATTGTGCCATGGGTAGCAATTGATTTGGTAGCTTCATCTACCATTTGGTTTCTAAAGTTCTTCTATACTACATCTGGTTCATCATCTTTGGTGTCGTCCAAGTCAGCCTGTGTCCTAACAAACCTTTTTCTCTTCTTGGGTGGTATGGTTTTGATAGGTTGTTGTCTTGTTCTTTTTGTTGGCTTCTTCCTTATATAGGTCCTTACTTGACCTTTCTTAAGTTGTGTGGTATCGGTAGCAGTAGTTTGACTTCGTGTTCTTTGCTTCTTTGCAGGAGGTGGAGATGGAGGTGTATCTAATTCAATAGCCTCTGTATCTGATTTCTTTTCTTTTATCTCTTTACCGATGGTTCCCTGTTCATCAGTTTCCTCCTATTGATCCTACTCTTCTTCTGAGATCGATAGAATCTTCTTGAGATTCTTAATCATTTTATCATTCTTGTTTATAGTCTTCTTGACTTCTAGACCATGATTTATCTTAGATTTGGCCTCCTCATATGTACCAAACCTTGGTTTTTTCTTATCAACGGGCTCATTGATCAGTGCCTCAATTGCACTTGTAGCTAGATCAATATTGATCTCATAGTCTAATGGTGATAACCAAGCTATTCTTGGCACAACCAGTTTGATATGTGTGAAGTTTGTACTTGCCATGAAACATATCTCATCTTTGTGTTTTTGAACAAGTTGATCAGGAATCCAAGTTCTTTCCATCATCTTTTCCTTGAATTCAAGGAAGTATTCTGACATGATAGACTCAAAGTTGTCTCTTAGTGACTTAATCAGTTCACTAATCTGTTGGGTTATCATTTTGGTAGAGTCCCATACAACTTTTCCTACTGAAAGAAAGTAGTCTTGAAAATAGACAAATATACACATGATAAGTGATCCAAACTTACATGTGTTTCTCTTTGCAGACCTAATTTTGATCATATTTTCATCAAGTTGTTTCAGTAGGATCTCACACAGATCCATCTGAATTCCTTTTGTTACAATCTTGTAAGCTATGCTTACTGCTATTGCAGAAATGTTGTTCATTCTGCTAGCTTAAAAAATTTTGTAACCAATAACACATGCACCAAATTTTAACTCTTCGTCGGTGATTGTGTTTACTTTGAGACCTCTGTTGTCTCCTTCTGCATTGGTGAGTTTTGTAACTTCTTTCATGGATGGATTTTTGTGTGCCCTAGGCTTGTCAGTTATCGGATAACCAGTGATAGCATGAAGAACATATTTTGTTATTTGCTTGGGTTGTTCTAGCCATAGTTTTTTGTCATGCATCCTACTCAAGACTAACTTAATCCATTCTGTCTTGAATTCCCTTGAGAAATGTAGGGCATTGGCTAACCCTTTGACCTCCAAGTGTTTGTGTTCTTCTTTCAATTTTCCTTTGGCATCACATAGCTTCTTAAAAGCTTCATCCATTTCTAGATCACCTATCTCTGCGATCTTGCAGTGAATGTAAGATCTAACATCTTCTATGAGAAAAAACCTAGGCAAAATTTTTGAAAATGTGCCAACTTCATTGGGTTTCGATGCAATTTCTAGAAAAATCTTGTATTTAGGTTCTACACATGTGTTGTTCTTGATTAGTTTCACCACATTCTTCCTTTCATTCTTCAACCTAGCAGTTCTTGATATAGTTGCCATTGTTTTCCAAGTACTTAGGGTTTTTTTGAAATTAGGGCTTTTCTTGACAAAACAATGACAGAGATCTTTCGGTGTCTTTGGTACTTACTTTGATTCGCAAAAATTGATGAGGAATCTATTCTCTATGTGCTGAATCAATCTATAGATGCTTCTTCTTTCTTCTCTTTAATCACTTTGATGTCACTCTGCTTTCTCCTCAAATCACGGGTGAAAAATTAAGTTGTCCCATCGACTATTTATAGAATTTTTGACCTAAGTCTTTGCAATAAATGCTCAACAACTCATCAGGATGAGAAGACGGGTTTTGTCAGGAGAATGTTTCCAATCATCATCGGTGAAGATATGATACTTAGGGCAGTTTTTTAACCACTTTGATTTTAGTGATAGATATTAGTGATCTGTCATGACTACTTCTGAACTTTGCCTTTTTATCGATGGTCGTCGAGTTATATTGGTGTTGACGGCATTTTGCTGACCAGGTCTGCCAACAGTCATAAGTTGTCACCGAGTTCTAGGGATACCGGCCAACTCTGCCTGCAAAGGTTGTCTGGGATAATTGTATTCTCTAGGCCTTCAAGCACCTAGGTGTCGGGTCACGATGGTGCGGGGCTCGGTTGGAGAGAAGTGACTATTTTCGAAGGGGATAGCTGGTTTCTTCAACTCATCTTCTCCAGAGATTCAATAAAGTAAGGTTTCCCCTAGAATTCTACACTTAGCAAATAAAGCGAAAGAGATCCTGGAGGGTTAGAAACATTTCATCTAACTATAGTCATGCTGAAATATCCAGAACATCGATAATACTCTGATAGACTACAATAAATACCGAAGAAATACATAACCATCAGCTAGCATTTTATCAGTAGCGGAAATAAAGAGGTCATTAATCTACTTTAACATATCAGAGTAGAAGACATAAAGAATACTAAAACATGAAATACCATTAACTCAGAAGCAGGAATGCCAACAACATCATTGCCGAGAATTCTTCCTTCTTTATTAATATTCCTTCCAGCAAGCATTGGTGTGTGATACAATGGTGGCTCCAGGGGAGCATCTAACTATTGAGAACAGAAAAATGGAGCATTGAGCTCTACAACTTGAAAAAGAGAAACCACTTTACTATTGCTATGGACAATAAAATCATTAATTTTGTCGACCCTTGGAAATGGGTCGGTCTGCCTATTTATACAACTCTCTTCTAACCCTAACCCTATTTACATCATGCTTTAATAAAATACAATATCTGGGGGCCAGTACTACCTGCACCACCCTACAAAAGACCTGGAGATGGAATAGGTCTGCCACGTCAGAAGAATAAGACAAGAATATACATCGGGAGAATTAGCCTCGAGAAGAGAGCCAAAAAGGAGAAAGAAGAAAGTAGGTCCCTTGGGGACCAAGGCTACATGCCTCATAAATGGGAAATGCGGCGCCCTGTCTCCAATGTGCCAGGTGTACCCTTGAGCGATGCCTCGAGAAGACCACCTTGTCAGAAAACCAACTGCCAAGCTGACGCCCCTTGATGTGGCCAACTACCTTTTGATAGCCTTTATTAACCACTTTTGAAAGTGATCGGTCGGCCTCGGGGATCGGGACATGAATAACTTTAAAGAATACAAAATTTTGGATCTGGGACTCCAGGATCCGGGAACTTGCATCCCAAAAAGAATAAAGAATACTCAGCACTTGAGTTCTCCCCGGCCCCCGGAGAAAGCTCAAGGTTTCTTATTGTCGTTCAGGTCCTGGAGGAGGTGGGAAATGCCATCTTCATCTATATCTTTTAGGCTAGCCCTTCTATGCTTGGCCACTTCAACTTGTTCCCCTAGGTCTGAAACATTTTCTTTGAATTCATCTGCCATCCTTGCTGCGTCATGACCCTTAAGTATCATGCTGGTTAATTTCACCATCTGGGCCCCATCTATCCCCTCCGTGGATTGATACCGGGAGTTCATTATCTCATCAAAACTCCCCAAAATTGAATCTTTGAGGGTATATGTATCTGTGCTAAGGGGATCAGCCCCGAAAGCCTTTATTACAAAAGACTTGTATAAATTAGAAGAATTTTTTACGGCATTTACCTTTTCTTGCAAGGACCCTACCAGTTGCTTGGTTACCTCCAATGTGAGGTCAAGCCTAGATTGCTGGGTTCTTACAAAATCAAATGATTCCTCACCCAGAATTTCAAATTTAGAAATCATATCTTCTCCCAAGGTGAGGAGCTATTCGAGCTCCACCTTCCACGCTTGGTAATTTTTGGCATCACTCTCCGAATGCTCAATAAGTGCTTCCGCCTGATGAATAACCTGCCAGGCTGTGTATAGATCTAGGAGGGTGGACACCAGGAAACGCTGGGTGTTTCCTATCTATAGGCCGACCCACTCATCCACTGCTTGGGCTTTCTTTTTCAGTACTCGCAGGGAGTCTATGTCACTCTGTTGTAGTTCTTCTGATGTAGAGGTTTCCAGAGGAGCGACATTGATGGGTCAGGCCAGATCAGTAAGCAACCCCATGAGGTTTGCATTCTTTTTCTTCTCATCTTTGAGCCTCTGGGCCTCTTTCTCATATCGGGCCTCCACTGCCCTTGCTACCTCCTTCAGCAAGTCTACCTCACCTTGTTTTCCCCTTTTTCCTAGGGGTACCTCTGCAACATTGTAATCTGCGGGGTCCGCGGTTGCTTCATCGGCGTCTAGGGGAGGTGTTACCACAACAGAAACTGTTTCTCCGCCCGACCCAGTTCGAAGAGTGTGAACTATCTGAGCTTTCTTCACCTTTGGCAAGGCCTAAACTTGGGCCATCATTTCGACCAAGGAGAGAGGAATCACCATAGTGGACTAAACCTTTCTCTTCCTGATCTCTACTAGCCACTAAGGTGGGAGAGGTGGCCTTCCTGCCAGGATTTGTTCTCCCAATTCTTTCCTAGTGTCCTGTGGCTGTTGCTCCTTAGCAACGTGGACCTCATCCATTCCTCTCCCTACCTCAATCTCTTCCACAGCAACATTCTCTTCAATCTCCATCTCCTCAGCCTTGTCCTGTACGTCAACCATTGGGTCTGGACCCTGGTAGGCTTCCTCGGGGATTTCTTCTTCAAGTTTCTCCTCTTGTTGCTCTTCTTCTTCTGTTGGGGCGTCTTCTTCTGTTGGTACCTCTTTTGGCAGTAGGGGAGGTGTTGGGCCAAGATTTAGAGTTTGGGCCACTGTGATCACCTGCTCGAAGGTCACTCCCGGGAGTGGCCCTTGGAACGCGACAGCTGGGGTTACAGTTATTTCTGAAGGTCCGATTCCCCCAGCGGATGCCATTTGTTCACTTGGTTTTTGTTGGTCCACCCCCGAACCTTGCATTGCTTGAGCCTCGGAGATAATCTCTAGTTCTAGCTCCTTTTCTTCTGCCTGCTGCTCTTGCCCTTGTGCAGGCTCTTGCTCAATATCTTCTTGTTCCATAGCCTCTTGCTCTACCCCTGGGACTTTTGTCTCTGCTTGTGTATCGTCCCCCTGCAAGTTCCTGAACTCATCAGTCACAAATACATCAAATTCTTCTTCCAGAGGGGGACTGGCTGGGACCTCTGCAAGTTCTATTTCTTTCTCCAGCTCCGGGGAACTAGAAGAAAGAATCTCCACTTCTCAGGCGAGGCACGCCTCCGGCGTTGGTTCTGCCTTAGGCTTTTTGCTAGGATTTTTCTTCCTCCGAGTAACCAGAGAAAGTCTAGCATCTCTTATTGTCGCTACTTCTAGTGGATCCACCCCTGTCGCCTTGACCATTAAGGTTGCTAATGACAGGGAGGAACGGGGACGAAGTGGCCCGGTCATAAGTGGTGGGGTGGCCAGCTTCATTATTAATTTCTCCCTCATTTGTTGGGAGGTCGCCACCGACTATTTTATTTGTTCTACGATAAGGACTTCTTGCACAGAAGGAGTTGTAGCTATTATTTATCCCTTATCTTCCCCCTGCGAAGAAGTCCCAGCCCCTGGGGTCATTTTAGGTACCGGCGGCGGAGTTAACTTTGGTGCCGACTGGGCTGCTCGGCGGGTACTCCCAGGGCACACCTTCTTGAAATAGGTGTGGCTTCTCTTGACCACCTCTTGAGTGAAGTCTCCAATAGTGGGCCCTTCCTGGGTGGCCCAATTTATTGGTGGAAGGGCCTTCTTATCGATCCCCTTTTCCTTGTACTGGGGATCGATGGTGGGGGCAGCGTTAGAGAAATCTGTCGGGAACTTATGGAGTTTCAACTTATGCATCATGTCAGCTGTCATTTTGATATAGTTCCAACTTTGCACATCCACATCATCTTGGAAGTCTACCCAAAATTCCTCCATGTGTATGCGATGGGGCTCTGAAGCCTGGGGCATCACCGTTGCAATTCTGCCATGCGGATCAAAAAATTTCTTCGCTAGATAAAATTCTTGTAAGTTATAACTTTTCAGCTCATTATACGCCTCTTTTGTGATGGCCAGACTGCATGTGTAGTTCCCACAGGTGATTGGGAATGGGATTTTTGGGATCTTCTTGAGGGCGAAGAAGGCATGCACCTCCATTATTTGCCTGCAATATTCTAGCAGCACGATCTTGTCCCCACAATGCCTGGGCAACAAGTAGGGTTTCTCAGATAAGCCGACGACCCTAATGTATGTATGCTACTAGAATTTAATATAGTAATGTCCATAACTATGGACCAACTTCATTGCCTCAGTGGATAGGCGATATCTGGCATCCCGGGTGGGTGTGAACAGATGGTAGTAAACGAACGCGTCGTTTACCCGGCAGAAACCAGGGAAGCTGGCCTCCCATTAAATCTGTGGGAAATGGCCCCATGGTGATTTTTATCCAGGGCCAAACCCAAGCACGCCGTCAGTGAGTAGGCCGTGGGAATGGGGCCTCTGTTGCGCCAGGGCCTAAAAAATATAAGAAGACATATAGAACTTCTTCTTCCGGTTCAACTGCTGGAACTGGGAGTCGACGTGGTTGGAGATTATTGTAGCCCAGTCAAAGAATTCTCCCTTGGTGGAGATGCCAAGGAGGAAATAGTACATCTATTTAGAAAACTCTTGGGCGGAGGGTTTCCCAAAGACCCGGGCTAATGCTATCATTCCCATTTGGATGCTCTCCTTGAATTCAGAGTGGGAAATCTCTATCTTTGTTCTCTTTGGGTCCCTCTTCGGGGCCTTAAGCCAGTGGGTATTCATGTATACCCGAGAAGCATCCTCTAGTTGTGTAAACTGGGTCAAGGCATCGGTCCTTGTAACCACCGTAGCCCTATCAAATTTTGGGATACCCAGGCTTGCCTAGAATGTGACTGGGTCGAGGGACACCAGTGGAGTGGGGTATCCCGTGGGTTCTGCAGCTATGAGCATGACAACCCAGACAGAGGAGTTGTAGTTATTCACCAATGTTAGGATAAGCTCCAGAGATTGTATGGAGCATGGGAAGCAGGCTTCCCGGAGGATTACGAAGCCCCCGACGTTGATTGCTAGCTGGTCTCCAGCCTGTCACTGGATGTGCATTACTTTTACCAAGGCCTGCATTTCTGCCCAAGTTTCGACGTTGGTGTTGGTCATTAGTTTTACCTTGGACTCAATCTTCGAGCCCATAATGACATTATCCTATACAAACTTCATAGTGAGAGGGAGATTTTCCAGAGCCTTCTCCATCTTGGACTTTACGGCAGCCCTATTCTCTGTTGCGGTTGGTAGTTCTGGGCTTCCGGGCAGAGATGACACAGATGCCTCAGACATGTTTGGAAGCTGAACTCCGGGAACCTGCAAGGCAAAAAGACCGTCAGAACATGTTTGTCAAAATAATCATTCCCGTGTCCAAATATCTTACCACCGTGGTGTTTTCCTTCCTAAAAAGTTAGTATGATGCAAAGGTAACCGAAAAGCAAAACATATTGTAAACTTAAAATATTCATTACACATCCGGGTCTGGGGAATTTTATCACACTTGGCAAAGATACAGGATGGATGGTGGTAAGAGGCCCGAGACCCATAGAAATGACCATTAGCAAGGACACGTAAAAAGCCAGGTCATCGAGCCCACGTGGGCACCACATGTGTTGGTATTAAATGGAAGTGATGGTGATGACGGTGGAGCCAACTGTCTGAACGCATGAAAAGGGAAAGCCACTTAGCTGGAATTGATTGTACACATGGGACATAAATAAGGTTCTGACAGACTTCTTGGAGGAGAGAGAAAACCACCTGTCTGAAATCGACCAAGAGTCAAGTTTCAAATAGGTTGTTTTCTACCCCAAAGTGAGTTCGGAGGTGGAAAACCAGAAGCAGAGGTGACTCAACCAGCTTGTCAAGCCACCCAGAAGGATATACATGGAGCTGAGGGATATATATATAAAAATGAGGAGATATATAGAGGTTATGTACAGCCATACACATATATACATGAATATACAACGCGAGATGACGCCCACGGGAAAATCAGACAAGGCAGAAACATATATATACAGCTATTTACATATTTTACAAACAGAATACTTCTACACAGAGGGTGGACAACCCTCTGGCAAAGTTGACCCACCAACAGGTGGCAGAACCAGAAGACAACAGACCAGACAAGATAGAGAAACAAAAAAAACCAGACAAACAAAAACAAAACAAAACCAACGAAAACCAGAGAGCGGAAGCAAAATAGAGAAGCGGTAAAGCGGAAACACCAACCTGAGAACATAGAAGATGGAGGAAAAGGAGGATTTACCACAGGAGCTCTGCAACAACTCGAGTTGTCAATCGGTCAGAAACACCACCATGAAGCACCTGCACTTGCCTGAGAATGACTGAAAATGTTAAGCGCTGATTACCATAAACTCTGTGCAAATGCTTTGTTAATCACTTTGAAATCACTTTCTAATTCTCTCTAAGTGCTTGAAGGTTTTAATCGTGGTAAGTGTGAAATTGATGGATGACCTCTATTTATACTCGCGGTAAAAGGTAATCCTCCTCCTTCCGACAATCTCTGGAGAAGCTAAACCTCTGGGCTCTGCGCCCGGGGATTCCTCATGATGATATCTTTAAGAACATCATGGTGGAGAATCCCAAAGTCTAGAATCCGATTTCCAATGAAGGACAACCTCTAGGACAGGGGTCCCGAAGATGAAAAATGAACACATAAAACACCACACAGGGGGAAGAAAACCCCGGAGAAAGAAAACAAAAAGGGAAAGAAAGACAAGGCAAAGCTGCAAGCGAAAGCAAACAAAAAGCAAAAAAGGGGGACCCAACATTTTGCACACAAAATGTAGGGACAGGGATGCAGGGCATAACAAATGGTGACTATCTGGGACAAATGCCTTAGCGCATTTGAGAACTATAGAATCTCTGGTTAGCAAAAATGGAACAAGCCGCCCACCAGAGCGTCTGACAGGCAAAGAGAAACATCTTTGAGAGAATCCAACCATACAGGAGTCAGTCCGTAGTCTATCATTAGTGGTGTTGTGTGTGCTTTGGAAATAAATCAAGCCGATGACCTCTGGGAGGAATAGAGAAGGGGTACTAATTACATCGAACCAGTCATCCATTTTCTTGCTTCTCCTGGAGACCAGAGTTTCATCCTGCTTTTCCTCTTTTGTCATTTTGTTTGTCTCTAGGTGGGGAAGGCGGTACTTCTTTCACCATTAATCTTAAGCTTAGCTAATTTTAATGGTGGTACTTCTTTCACCTGTCCACCTATATTTAGATGTTTGAAGAGAGGATAAAGCTCCGAACTCGGAAAGAATTCTTTAAGGTTTCAAACCTGGGTCAACTAATTAGTACAACCGATCTACCCTCAGTGTGTCTGATTACTTGTTCCTTATATTATTTGTGTTCACTGATTACCAGACTCCCGGAGACAACACCCAATGGAGATTTCTCAAAATATGCCATAACCTATAAAACAACCATGAAGACTGGGTCGACTCCACCGTGCTAAAGATAGATTCTAAAGCTCACCATGCCGTAGACATTACACCAGAGGCCAGAGTTATGCGAAGCATTCCAATTCTTGGAAGACAGGACAGAACACTGGGACCAAAAGAAAACTGAAAATGAAAACAAAAATAGCAAAAGAGAACTATCCCGGAGGACGACTGACAAGACTATTTACAAGACAGGGTACCTCACAATGAGACACCTGGAAGAGATATTTACAAGCGAAAGGCTTTACATATAATACAACTTTGGACAAACTTACCCTACCCGAAGTAGTGTTTGAGAAATTGTCCATTAATGGGCAATGCGACAGGTTCCCCAGTCAAGGTGTTAAGGCGGTAAGTATTTGCCCCGTAGATTTCTGAGATCAAGTATGGTCCAAGCCAGAGCCGTTGGAACTTAGTATGCTTTCCTTTCTTCTCTCGGGCCTTGTCCCACAACAGGACCATATCCAAAATATGAAATCCCTTATATTGGGCTCTTCTGTCAAACCATCCTTTTACCATTGTTTGATGATGCGCGAAATGTTCAAGGGCTGCGTCTCACTATTCTTCCATTTATACCAGATTTAAGAGCCCAGCCTCTACAATGTTGTCCCTGTTGCTAAATTCCTGCATAAGCCGTAAAACTAGGATTTGTAAATTGACTGGAAACATAGGGTTCTGACCATAGACCAGATGGAACGAGGATGTTCCCAGGGCGGCTTTGACATGAATGCGATCTTCCCAGAGGGCGAATTTCAACTTTTGGTACCAATCCCGGGGATTCTGTCCTAACAGATGTTTGATCACTTCAAGTAGATTTTTATTTGTCGATTCAGCAACGCCATTTCCCTGGGGATAATAGTTGTTGGAGAGCTTCAGTGTGATCTTCTGATTGTAGGTCCATTCAAGTAACTATGCTGAAGAAAATGTCGGACCATTGTCACATACCAAAGCAAAGGGCATTCCAAACCTTGTGACGATGTTTTCTTCCAAGAACTTGATAACTACGCCCGCCGTGTTATTTTTGCAAGGTATAGCTTCAGACCACCGAGTGCAGTAATCAGTAGCAGTAAGGATGTATCGGTGGTTGGTAGATGAGTCGGGGTTGATTTTTCTGATGAAGTCAAATTCCCATTGGGCAAATGGCCTAGCCTCGTAGACTGGTTGTAGAGGCATAGTTGGGTTACGTTCACAGTGCGCTGCGGTTTGACAAGTATGGCATTTCCTAACATGAGCATAAACATTCTTGAATATACAAGGCCAATAATATCTGGCCCGAAGGATCTGATGGACAGTGGCATCGGCTGAGCCATGCCTGGTTCCAAACTATCCATGAAATTCATCAATCACTCTTACAGCCTGGTTTCTGTTGATGCACTGGAGGTACACTCTCTCATAGTTTCTGCTGTAAAGTGCAGAATTTTTTATCATGAAGTGGGCACTTTTCATCCACAGGGTGCGGCGTTTGTGGGGAGGTAACCCCTCCGGGAATTTTTTTTTTGAGTAGCAAGTATACCAAATCGGTGTACCACAGATCTTAGGTAATGGACTCCACCGTGTAAGTTTGACATTCTATGCGGGGAGTCTCTTCTACCATCGCTCAACTTAGTCCCTACCCCCGGACTATCTTCATGGGCTGCATCTCTAAGTCATATTCCTGGAGGATGGCCATCCATTTTCCCCATCTCTCGCCCAATTCACTCTGCATCAGCAGAGATTTGACAGCCTGATCCAGAATGATAGCATGTACTTTGCTCCGGAGAATATAATGCCAGAATTTATTCACGGTCTGATCTAGAGAAAAGGCTTGTTTTTCTAGTGGTGAATACCAGACTTTGGCATTTTTGAAGGGGGAACTCATGAAAGCTATTGGTCATTCCTCCCCTTCAACCTTTTGGGTCAACACTGCTACAACAGAATGTGGTGAAGCAAACAAGTAAATGTAAAATGGAAGGGAATAGTTCAGACTAGCCAAGATGGGTGCTTCCGTTATTGTCTGTTTGATCTGGGCGAATGGTCATTTTTCCTGAGGACTCCACTCAATTTTGGTATCCTTCTTCATCATCTCGTTGAGCGGTTTGACTATCTCTGCGAATCCTGTAATGAACCACTGGACGAAGTTGATCTTCCCGAAGAAGGATCGCATCTCTTTCTTACTGCCAGGCATTTGTAAATTTAGCAATGCTTCAACTCTATTAGGGTCTATGGATATACCCTTCTCAGAGACAATATGCCCAAGCAACTTCCCCTCGGTGACCCCGAATATGCACTTCTTGGGGTTGAGGGATATTCCATACCGGCGACATCTCTCACAGATCTGAGCGAGGTGAGCGGAATGATCATGCTTGTCCCAGGAAAAGATAGTCAAATCATCCATGTAGATGATTATGCACTGATTCATAAGGCCCTAGAATGCAATGTCCATGGCCTTCTGAAATGTTGCCCCTGCATTGATCAAACCAAAGGGAATTCTCCTATATGCAAACGTTCCCCACTTGGTGGTAAACATTGTTTTCTCTCTGTCTTCGTATTTGACCATGACCTGGTTGTATCCCAAATATCCATCTAAGAAGGACATCATCTGGGATCCATTTACTATCTGCAACACCTCATCCAATGAGGGGAGAGGGTGATTATCTTTTCTTACATGCCTTGTTCAAGTTTCAAAAATCCATGCAAAGGCGAATCTCACCATTTTTCTTCCTAACAGGGACCAGGTTGGCAACCCATGTAGTGTGTCGGATTGGGAAGATTATCTGGGCTGACAACAGTTTCTCTACCTCCTGACGAATCAGAGGCTCTATCAGGGGGTTGACCGGTCTTTGGTTTTTTTGAAAGGGCTTACCGTCAGGCTTTAGTAGAATGGTATGGGTCATGATGGATGTATCATATGTTTTCAAGTCTTCATAACCCTAGGCAATTACATCGATGTATTCTCAGATAACTGTGAGGATCTTCTCCCTTTCCTTAGGCGAGTAGGAGGTACCAATATGAATAATATTTTCTTCACCGGGATGGCTGATGTTAACCTTTCCAAACTTTCCTCCCTCGGAGGAGGATGACATCTTCTCATAGGCCCGAGGGTCTGAGTCGAAGATTCATTCTAGTGCAACCATCCCCTTTGGGATGGTGTTAGTGGGTAGGTCCATGATCCCATCATCTTCATCACCCTGCCCAGTATTGTCATGGTCTCGTTCCTCCACTATCTAATCCTCAAAGACACCAACATTCGTCATGAAGGCCAGGATATGTTGATCATCCTCAAAAACCTGAAAGTGGGTGACATTATCTAGAATGGATGGGGTGGGGAACATCTCAACCAAAAATCTCTGGAGTCGCGAGCCAGCCATTGGCTCAAGTGTGCTGGCAGAAATGGCAAGGGCATCCGGGACATAATTTCGTCACTGGGGAATGAGTTCAATGCCAAAGGCATCGAAATATTCAATAAGGCTCCAAGTCCGGTTATGGTATGCAGCCAGCCTTTTGTCGTGACATGTGTATTGACTCTAAACTTGTTCAACAATCAAGTCTGAATCACCCAGAGCCGGAGGCGGGTGACACCTTTCCTTAATGCAAATAAGAGTCCAAGGACCAAAGCCTCATACTTCGTGACATTGTTTGTACAGTTAAACTACAGCCTATAGGATGCGAGGAAGGACTTCCCTCACGGGTTGATTAATTCTACCCCAACTCCACAGCCTTGTTTGGATCAGGACCCATCAAACTTAAGGGTCCATAAGTCATTGTTTGTAATCAGGGGCTGGGACAGAGTAGTCTTCTTTGGATTGTTACTGGGAGACTTGGAGACCCCTTCCTGGACTACCGGCGTGAAAGTAGAATTTTCCTCCGGAGGTTTTTGAATTTGGGATTCCCAGGGAGATGGCACCAAAGGAGCGCATCCCATAGGGGTGCTGGGTCCGGGGGAATCAGTTGCATGTTGTTTGTTTCGGAGGGTATCAAGGTGCTGGTTAGCGATTGAAAGACATGGCCCACACTCAAGCTCTGAATGTTTTTGGTAGTGCACTCAGCACCAAGTGCTAGACAGGAGTGTGGCAAGGGTCGCTGTGGTTCCCTGAGAGAAAATTTCAACTCTCATCTTTTCATCCAAGTCTTGGGCTCTTTGTAGCATTGCGGGATCCTCTCCAGGGACAAAATCAAATGTTAATATTTCAAAGGGTTGATACACCTCTAGAGAAGTCTCGAAGAAAAAGATCTCATTAACCCTCCCAACTTCGGTAAGGGCCTGTTTCATTTGGGGCTCACTTTCAACCTGGATCTTATTGGATTCTCCCTCCCATGGAAGCCATAAGTGGGTGAAGTCGGTCAAAAAGTATCCATTCAAGGACTTAGACCAATTCTGACTTAGTAACATCCTGTAAGTCTCTGGGATGTCCACCACTTGGATGTCAATGATGCTGGCTATCTTGGGGTTCTGGATAAGATGTATCTGGACATTCTTCATTTCCCCCACCATTTTTACAGTAGTCTTATCCAGCTAGATCACTGCGCCATTAGATGGGGTGGGGTGGAATCCAAGCTTCTAACAAATGGACAAGGGCATGATATTACCTGAAGCCCTGGAGTCTACTAATCAGTTGTGTATATTTTTGCCATGGATGTTTAGGCCTAGTAGGAAGGGAGGATCCTCATTATTCCCTCGGAAGACAGCCACATTAGCATCTATGAAGGAGACAGTCTTGGGTGGGCGGCTAACGGCTTTCGGGTTCCCTAAGAGCTTCAAAAGGGACTTCTTCTACTTGGGACAATTTAGAAACACCTCCATCAAGGTCATGGAGGTGGTGGTCTGCTCTAACACCTTCGTGATATCGAATCTTCCTCCTGAGAATGGGTGATTTTCCTTGGTGAGGTCTTTCGATTGGTTAGGGCTAGGACCTTTTGGAGGGACGGGTCGATCAGTTACATTATTCTGGGGAGGAAGAGTGTCTTTGATAGAAGGTGTGGACATGTAAGCTGGTCCTTTATCAACCTGGCTTCGAGTATGGTATGGAGTCCACGGGTTAGTAAAGGCATTGGCTTCAAAGGGTGGGATAGATTCATCAAAGAATCCCTGTAGTTTGGATTCTTCTTCATCCTCCCTGGAAGTTTCAAAGAAGATGGTATCACAAGTGAAGGCACTATGGGTTGGCTCTTGGATAGGGGGCTCTAGAAGAGCATCATCGTGCGACTACTGCCTGTCCAGCTGGGAGATCATGATGACTTTCTCTAAAGTGGCATAATTCACCTTGTTGTGCGAACCCATATTGTGCAACCTACACCAATTAGCCATGGGATGGAAGTCTACAACTAGCGTAAAATATGATAGTCCAGCTCCATTTTAGTTGGTATTTTGGTTCGGAGGTGGGCCTCCGGTGTTCGTGTTATTATTCCATTGCTGCTAATTGGGCCTAGACCCGTTGTTGAAGTTTCTTCCTCCGGCATTGTTGTTTCGTTGGCTGGAGAAAATATTTCCTCTCTGGAAATTTGAATTCTGAGGTGCATAGGACCCCACCTTCAGTTGGCCTATGTCCATAGTCAAAGTGGACAACATTCGCAGGAGGGATTCGACCTCGGCGGTCAATTGAGTGTTAGCGTCACAATATGATGGCTATGGTTGTTGTTGGCTTCCTGAGAAGGCAGCAGGATTAGCCGGAGTCGAGGGCGGAAATCCTCCAGCCGCGGATGACTAAAAGAAGGGCTTTCCGGATGGTTGTGTTTGATATTGTTGTGCCTGTTGCGGTTTATTCCATGGGAAGACTTCCAAACCCGATGTCATTTGGGTCTGGGCTGGGTAAACATACCGTGCCTGCTGGTCTATCAAGGGTGGTGGAGGATTCATCGCCATCGAGGGGGCACCTATTGCCAGATTGGGGTTGTATCCCCTAGCATATGCAGTTCCGCCAGGGATCATGTTGAAAGGCGTGTTCTGCCCAATCCTGCCCAGGGATTTGTTGAGACCACGGGACAGCTCTAGGGCTAGCTTATAGAATTTTGCCAAGGTGTCTTGGTCGCCCGCTGCGGTTGTTCTCCAAAGGAGAGTGGCAACGAAGGGGTCCATCACGTTAAGATAGGTCTGTATAGTTACCTCCGGGGATGGAATAAAAGGGCCTGTGTACCACTTTAAAGTGCACTGAAACCTATGGTTGAATGCTGCGAGAGGTTCATTAGGTTCCTTCCTAATAGAGATGAACTGGCTATGGGACCAGGCTGGGTCCACATGCACATGAAAGGTAGCCAAGAAGGCATCCTCCATGTCCTGCCAACTGTTTATGGAGTTGGCAGGAAGGTTCAGGTACCAGTTCAACTCACCTTGCCCTAAAGATAAGGGAAACATCTGAGTCACAATATCTTCGTGTTGGATCTGGTGTCGATTCATGGCATCTGTGTATTCCTGTAAGTGTTCTTCCATGGTCCGTGAGCCTAAGTGTTCATATCATGGGAAAATATTCTCCAGGTGAGAGGGTAAGTCGTTGATTACGCCCGAAAAAGTTCCCATTGGGGACCTGATGTTTCTGAAGTAAGTAGCCATTGGGGAAACTGTATGTTGGGTAGTTTAGGCACTATTTTCTAGAAATATCTGAGAAGTTTGGGTATTCAGAGGTATGGTAGAGCTCTAGACAATAGTGGCTGGTGTGATTCTCGAGGTTCATTTCTTTCAAGCGGGGGGCTCGAGTTCGACAAACCTTCCAGGATTCGGGGCAAACCTAAGGACTCTTTCAAATTTAGCTGGGGATAAAGACCCAATCCCACTGAAGGCTTGCCTTTTAAAACTATAACTCAGGGAACCCTCAGAAGGTGTAAAATCAGAATCTCTAGAAGGGGATGAGTTCATGCCCTCCTTCTAGCACCAGTTTCTGTTGACGGGGTTTTGTTGACCCAGTCCGCCAATAGTCATAAGTTGTCACCGGGTTCCGGGGATACCAGCCAACTCTGCTTGCAAAGGTTGTCTGGGAGAATTGTATTCTCTGGGCCTTCAAGCACCTGGGTGTTGGGTCACGATGGTGCGAGGCTTGATTGGATAGAAGTGACTATTTTCGAGGGGGATAGTTGGTTTCTTCAACTCATCTTCTCCAGAGATTCAATAAAGTAAGGTTTCCCCTAGCATTCTACACTTAGCAAATAAAGAGAAAGAGATCCTGCAGAGTTAGAAACATTTCATCTAACTATAGTCATGCTGAAATATCCAGAATATCGATAATACTCTGATAGACTACACTAAATACTGAAGAAATACATAACCATCAGCTAGCATTTTATCAGTAGCGGGAATAAAGAGGTCGTTAATCTACTTTAACATATCAGAGTAGAAGACATAAAGAACACTAAAACATGAAATACCATTAACTCAGAAGCAGGAATGCCAACAACATCATTGCCAAGAATTCTTCCTTCTTTATTAATATTCCTTCCAGCAAGCACTGGTGCATGATACAATGGTGGCTCCAGGGGAGCATCTAACTATTGAGAACAGAATAATGGAGCATTGAGCTCTGCAACTTAAAAAAGAGAAACCACTTTGCTATTGCTATGGACAACAAAATCATCAATTTTGTCGACCCTTGGAAATGGGCCGGTCTGCCTATTTATACAACTCTCTTCTAACCCTAACCCTATTTACATCATGCTTTAATAAAATAAAATATCTGGGGGCGGGTACTACCTGCGCCACCCTACAAAAGACCTGGAGATGGATTAGGTCTCCCACATCAGAAGAATAAGACAAGAATATACATCGGGAGAATCGGCCTTGAGAAGAGAGCCAGAAAGGAGAAAGAAGAAATTAGGTCCCCTGGGGACCGAGGCTACATGCCTCATAAATGAGAAATGTGGCGCCCTGTCTCCAATGTGCCAGGTGTACCCTTGAGCGGCACCTCGAGAAGACCACCTTGTCAGAAAACCAACTACCGAGCTGACGCCCCTTGATGTGGCCAACTACCTTCTGACAGCCTTTATTAACCACTTTTGAAAGTGATCGATCGACCTTGGGGACCGTGACATGAATCACTTTAAAGAATACAAAATTTTGGATCCAGGACTCCGAGATGCGGGAACTTATGTCCCAAAAAGAATAAAGAATACTCAGCACTTGAGTTCTCCCCGGCCCCCAGAGAAAGCTCAAGGTTGCTTATTGTCATTGAAGGCCTGGAGGAGGCGGGAAATGTCATCTTCATCTATATCTTTTAGGATGACCCTTCTGTGTTTGGCCACTTCAACTTGTTCCCCTAGGTCCGGAACATTTTCTTTGAATTCATTTTCCATCCTTGTCGTGTCATGACCCTTAAGTATCATGCTGGTTAATTTTGCCATCTGGGTCCCATCTATCCCCTTCGGGGATTGATACTAGGAGTTTATTATCTCATCAAAACTCTCCAAAACTAAATCTTTGGGGGTATATGTATCTGTGCTAAGGGGATCAGCCCCGGAAGCCTTTATTACAAAGACTTGTATAAATTAAAAGAATATTTTACAGCATTTACCTTTTCTTGTAAGGACCCTACCAGTTGCTTGGTTACCTCCAATGTGAGGTCAAGCCTAGAGTGCTGGGTTCTTACAAAATCAAATGATTCCTCACCCAGAATTCTAGATTCAAAAATCATATCTTCTCCCAAGGTAAGGAGCTCTTCGAGGTCCACCTTCTATGCTTGGTAATTTTTGGTGTCACTCTCCCACTGCCCAATAAGCGCTTTTTCCTGATGAATAACCTGTCGGGCCGTGTATAGATCTGGGAGGGTGGACACCAGGAAACACCGGGTGTTTCCTATCTGCAGGGCAACCCACTTGTCCACTGCTTGGGATTTCTTTTTCATTACTCGCAGGGAGTCTATGTCACTCTACGGTAGTTCTTCTGATGTAGAGGTTTCTGGAGGAGCGACATTGATGGGCCGAGCCAGCTCAGTAAGCAACCCCATGAGGTTTGCATTATTTTCCTTCTCAGCTTTGAGCCTCTGGGCCTCTTTCTCATATCGGTCCTCCACTGCCTTTGCTGCCTCCTTCAGCAAGTCTACCTCACCTTGTTTTTCCCTTTTTCCTAGGGGTACCTCTGCAACATTGTAATCTGCAGGGTCCACGGTTGCTTCATCGGCGTCTAGGAGAGGTGTTGCCACAATGGCAACTATTTCTCCACCCGGCCTAGTTCGAAGAGTGTGAACTATCTGAGCTTTCTTCGCCTTTGGAGGGGCCTAAACTTGGGCCATCATTTTGGCTAGGGAGAGAAGAATCACCTGAGCAGACTGAGCCTTTCTCTTCCTGCTCTCTACCAACCATTGAGGTGGGAGAGGTGGCCTTCCTTCCAGGATTTGTTCTCCTGATTCTTTCCCAGTGTCCTATGGCTATTGCTCCTCAGCAATGTGGACCTCATCTGTTCCTCTCCCTGCGTCAATCTCTTCCGCAGCAACATTCTCTTCAATCTCCATCTCCTCAGCCTTGTCCTGTACGTCAACCATTGGGTCTAGACCCTGGTAGGCTTCCTCAGGGATTTCTTCTTCAAGCTGCTCCTCTTGTTTCTCTTCTTCTTCTGTCGGGGCCTCTTCTTCTGTTGGCACCTCTTTCGGCAGTAGGGGAGGGGTTGGGCTAAGATTTAGAGTTTGGGCTACTGTGATCACCTGCCCAAAGGTCACTCCCGGGATTGGCTCTTAGAACGTGGCAGCTGGGGTTACAGTTATTCCTGAAGGTCTGGTTCCCCCAGCGAATGCCATTTTTTCACTTGATTTTTGTTGGTCCACCCCCAGACCTTGCATTGCTTGAGCCCCGGAGATAATCTCTAGTTCTGGCTCCTTTTCTTCTGCCTGCTGCTCTTGCCCTTGTGTAGGCTCTTACTCAATATCTTCTTGTTTCACAGCCTCTTGCTCTGCCCCTGGGACTTCTGCCTCTACTTGTGTATCGTCCCCCTGCAAGTTCCCGAACCCATCGGTCGCAAATACATCAAATTCTTCTTCCGGAGGGGGACTGGCTGGGACCTCTACAAGCTCTATTTCTTTCTCCAGCTTCGGCAAACTGGAAGAAATAATCTCCACTTCTCGGAGGAGGGATGCCTCCGGCGTTGGTTCTAACTTAGGCTTTTTGCTGGACTTTTTCTTCCTCCAGGTAACCAGAGGAGGTCCAGCATCTCTTATTTCCACTGCTTCTAGTAGATACACCCTCGTCACCTTGACCATTAAGGCTGCTAATGACGGGGAGGAAGGGGGACAAAGTGGCCCGGTCATAAGTGGTGGGGTGGCCAGCTTCGTTATTAATTGCTCCCTCATTTGTTGGGAGGCCGCCACCGACTGTTTTATTTATTTTGCGATGGGGATTTCTTACGCAGAAGGGGTTGTAGCTATTCTTTTTCCCTTATCTTCCCCCTGTAAAGAAGTTCAGACCCCCAGGGTCATTTTAGGTACCGGCGGTGGAGTTAACTTTTGTGCCGGCTGGGCTGCTCGGCGGGTACTCCCGGGGCACACCTTCTTGAAATAGGCATGGCTTCTCTTGACCACCTCTCGAGTGAAGTCTTCAATAGTGGGCCCTTCCTGGGCGGCCCAAATTACTGGTGGAAGGGCCTTCTTATCGATCCCATTTTCCTTATACTGGGGATCGATGGTGGGGGCGGCATTAGAGAAATTTGCCGGGAACTTTTAGAGTTTCAACTTATGCATTATGCCGGCCGTCATTCTGATATAGTGCCAGCTTCGCACATCCACATCATCTTGGCAGTCTGCCTAGAATTTCTCCATGTGTATGCGATGGGGCTCTGAAGCCCGAGGCATCGCCGTTGCAATTCTTCCATGTGGATCAAAATTTTTTCGTGCTAGATAAAATTCTTGTAAGTTATAACTTTTCAGCTCATTATCTGCCTTTTTTGCAGCGGCCAGACTGCATGTGTAGTTCCCATAGGTGATTGGGAATGGGATGTTTGCGATCTTCTTGAGGGCAAAGAAGCCATGCACCTCCATTATTTGCCTGCAATATTCCATCAGCACGATCTTCTCCCCATAATGTCTGGGCAACAAGTAGGGTTTCCTAGAGAAGCCGACGACCCTAATGTATGTATGCTGCTAGAAATGAATATAGTAATGTCCATAACTATGGACAAACTTCATCACCTCAGTGGATAGGTGGTATTTGGCGTCCTGGGTGGGTGTGAGAAGATGGTAGTAAACGAATGCGTCATTTACCCAGCAAAAACTGGGGAAGCTGGCCTCCCATTGAATCTGTGGGAAATGGTCCCACGGTGCTTTTTGTCCTGGGCCAATCCTGAGCACACCGTCAGTGAATAGGCTATGGGAATGGGGCCTCTACTGTGTCAGGGCCCAGAAAACATAAGAAGACATATAGAACTTCTTCTTCCGGTTCAACTGCTGGAACTGGGAGTCGACGTGGTTGGAGATTATTATCGCCCAGTCGAAGAATTCTCCCTTGGTGGAGATACCAAGGAGAAAATAGTACATCCATTTGGAAAACTCTTGGGTGGAGGGTTTCCCAAAGACCCAGGCTAATGCTATCATTCCCATTTGGATGCTCTCCTTAAATTAAGAGTGGGGAATCTCTATCTTCATTCTCTTTGGGTCCCTCTTCAGGGCCTTTAGCCAGTGGGTATTCATGTATACCCGGGCAGCATCCTCCAGTTGTGTAAAATGGGTCAAGGCATCGGTCCTTGTAACCACCATAGCCCTATCAAATTGTGAGATACCCATGCTTGCCTGAAATGTGACTGGGTCGAGGGACACCAGTGGAGTGGGGTATCCCGTGGGTTCTGCAGCTGCGAGCATGACGGCCCAGACAGAGGAGTTGTAGTTATTTGCCAATGTTAGGATAAGCTCTAGAGATTACATAAAGAATGGGAAGCATGCTTCCCAGAGGATTTTGGAGCCCCCAATGTTGATTGCTAGCTAGTCTCCAGCCTGTTACCGGATGTGTATTACTTTTACCAAGGCCTGCATTTCTGCCCAAGTTTCAACGTTGGTGTCGGTCATTAGTTTTACCTTGGACGCAATCTTTGAGCCCATAATGACATTATCCTGTACAAACTTCATAGTGAGAGGGAGATTTTATAGAGTCTTCTCTATCTTGGACTTTATAGCGGCCCTAGTCTCTGTTGCGGTTGGTAGTTCTGGGCTTCCGGGCGGAGATGACATAGATGCCTCAGACATGTTTGGAAGCTGAACTCTGGGAACCTGCAAGGCAAAGTGACCATCAGAACATGTTTGTCAAAATAATCATTTTGAGGTCCAGATATCTTACCACCATGGTGTTTTCCTTCTTGAAAATTTAGTATCATGCAAAGGTAACCGAAAAGCTAAATATATCATAAACTTAAAAGCTTCATTACACATCCGGGTCTGGGGAATTTTATCACACTTGGAAAAGACACAGGATGGATGGTGGTAAGAGGTATGAGGCTGGGAGAAATGACCGTTAGCGAGGACACGTAAAAATCTAGGTCATCGAGCCCACGTGGGCGCCATGTGTGTTGGTATTAAATGGAAGTGATGGCGATGACGGCGGAGCCAACTATCTGAACGCGCGAAAAGGGAAAGCCACTTGGCTGGAATTGATTGTGCACATGGGACATAAATAAGGTTCTGACAGACTTCATGAAGGAGAGAGAAAACTACCTATCTGAAACTGGCCAAGAGCCTAGTTTTAAACAGGTGGTTTTCTGCCCCAAAGCGAGTTCAGAGGTAGAAAACCAGAAGCAAAGGTGACTCGACCAGCTTGTCAAGCCACTTGGAAGGATATACATGGAGCTGAGGGATATATACAAAAAAATAAGGAGATATACAGAGGTTATGTACAGCCATACACATATATACATGAATATACAATGCGAGATGACGCCCGCAGGAAAACCAGACAAGGCAAAAACACATATATACAGCTATTTATATATTTTACAAATAGACTACTTCTACACAAAGGGCGGACAACCCTCTGGTAGAGCTGACCCACCAACGGGTGACAGAACCAGAAGACAACAGACCAGACAAGATAGAGAAATAAAACAAAACCAGACAAACAAAAATAAAACAAAACTGACAAAAACCAGAGAGCGGAAGCAAAATAGAGAAGCGAGAAAGCAGAAACACCAACCTGAGAATGTAGAAGATGGAGGAAAAGGAGGATTTACCACAGGACCTCTGCAACAACTCGAGTTGTCAATCGGTCAGAATCACCACCATGAAGCACCCGCACTTGCCTGAGAACGACTGAAAATGTTAAGCGCTGATTACCGTAAACTCTGTGCAAATGCTCTGTTAATTGCTTTGAAATCACTTTCTAATTCACTCTAAGTGCTTGAAGTTTTTAATCATGGTAAGTGTGGAAGTGACGGATGACCTCTATTTATACTCGCAGTAAAAGGTAATCCTCCTCCTTCCGGCAATCTCCGGACAAGCGAAACCTCCAGGCTCCGGGCCCGGGGATTCCTCATGATGATATCTTTAAGAACATCATGGTGGAGAATCTCAGAGTCCAAAATCCAATTTTCAATGAAGGACAACCTCCAGGACCGGGGTCCTAGAGATGAAAACCAAACGCACAAAATACCACACTGGGGGAAGAAAACCCCAGAGAAAGAAAACTAAAAGGGAAAGAAAGACAAGGCAAAGCCGCAAGCAAAAGAAAACAAAAAGAAAAAAAGGGGGACCCAACATTTTGCACACAAAATGTAGGGACAAGGATGTAGGGCATAACAAATGGTGACTATCTGGGACAAATGCCTAGCGCATTTAAGAACTATAGAATCTCTGGTTAGCAAAACTGGAACAAGCCGCCCACCGGAGCGTCTGACAGGAAAAGAGCAACATCTCTAAGAGAATCCAATCACACAGGAGTCAGTCTGTAGTCTATCATCAGTGGTGTCGTGTGTGCTTTGGAAAGAAATCAAGTTGATGACCTCTGGGAGGAATAGATAAGGGGTACCAATTACATCTAACCAGTCATCCATTTGCTTGCTTCCCTAGAACCCGGTGACAACTTATGACTGTTGGTGGACCCAGTCAGCAAAACCCCGTCAACAATTGGCAGTTTACCATATTTACTAGTGGACCAACAATTCTTGGTAAGTGTAAACAACTTATTATTGTGTTCACAAATGATTTTTGGTAAGTATTTACTGATGGTGTTGCATTCTTAGATTAGTAACAAGTAAAGTAGTATGCATCTTTGGTTCATGCAGATTTTGATTATTTATCAATTTATATAATGGAACTGATGCAAAATATAACTTGGTATAGTGCAGTTCCATACTTTTTCATCTCAAATGGGGTTGGTGGTGTCACCAGATCCATTAGATGGGGTGTTACCATTTGCATTTCTTGGGCTAGCTTCATCATTTCTTAAATCTTTTATCCACATTTTGTCTCTTTCCCTCTGGATATCTTCAATGGTGTTACCATTGAGATATGTGCTTGTTTCTGTCAATCTATCTTTGCAATCTTTCTTGAGATGACCAACTTTATGACAGTATAAGCATGCCATTCCAGGGTTTGACCATCCTCTAGACCTTTTGGTACATGCTCTCATGTAGTTTGCAGTGATGTGATCATATCTACCACATGCTGTATATTTTTTCCAAGTGTTGTAATCCCATACATATTGATTACCGATTCTCTTTGGCTGATAAGGAGCTTCTTTATCTTTTGGCTTACATGCTTGTCTTTTCTTTTTCCAGCATTCTTTAGATGTGTGCCCATTTATCTTTCATGTAGGATAGTATTTGTCCATATAGTTTTCCTTCTTCAGCTTTTCTATTTTTCTTTTGCATTCATAAGCCTTGTGTCTGTTCTTGTTACATTTATAACAAAATCCTATGAATGAGGATGTAGGTGTAGATTTAGGAGTAACTTTGATTTTACCTCTGCATGCATTTGATGTGTGCCCTTGCTTTCCATAGTGTTTTCATTTTTGCTTCCTTGGTCTTGGATTTTTGTAGACATTCTTTGGATTTGATGATTCTCCATTTTCAGTAAAGCCTATACCGCTGTTGTTGTTGAATCTTCATTATCCATCAAGAAAGTCATCCTTTCTTTTATTGATTTCTTTAGCCTTTCTGATAATCTCATTGTGTTGTTTAATTCTAACCTCATGCTTTAGATTTTCATTTTCTTCTCTTAGTTCACCGATAATCTGTATTCTCTCAATGAGTGCCATATTTATTCTATTTTCTTCTTGACTCATAAGGATAATTTGATTTGTGAGATCATGGTGATGCTCAACATGTCTTTGAATTTTCATTTCCTTTTCCTATAGTTTCTCTGAAATCTTCCTTCTATCATCAATAGCAAGTGTTCTCTTTGTTTCAGCTTGTCTGGAAGAACTCATAAAATCAATCATTCTTACCATCTGGGTCTCTTGACCAATTTGTAGCATCTTTATTTTCTCTGTCAGGTGTGGGTTGATCTCCTTTATATTTGTGATGTTCTCTTCTAATGTATCTAATATATTACTTGCCTTTGATCTTAAAGTTTTAAATAAATCTAGAATCTCTTCTTCTTGATAGTCTTTTTTATTGTTTCAGGTAGCCATACCTTTTCTTTTATCCAACAACTCTCTCATCTTGATTCTTGCATTTTTATGTTGTTCATAGAACATATGTATCTCAAGATTTTTATTCTCAATATTCTTATCAAGTTTGTACTTCTCCATTGTATGATCTTTGCTCTGCCTTTAAGATTTTCAACAAGATACTTAGCTCTGATACCAATTGTTGGAATTAATGGGAAGTAGTACTGAGAGGGGAGGGGTGAATAAGTACCTCTAAAACTTTGAGCACCTTACACAATTTATCATTAGTAATCATTCAATTCTGATTTACCAACCATTACTATTATTCTTTCTTATGTATCTAGTGTTTTTTCACAATCTTTAATTTCAATCATTCAGTGAAACATTCATAAAATTTACAAACACATAACACAAGATATGGTATCGCAAAAAACTCCTGTTAGGAAGTAAAAACTATGGTGGGGATGGCACCCTCAAAACTTCACTATTTGCATAATGGAAGGGAGTCAGTTAAGGCTTAAAATTTGATCACTTCTGATGATCTACCCTATTAAGAGTATTAAGGTGAAGACCTATTAAGATCTACTTTGTTAAGTGCTTTAGCAACACTGATTTAAGTGTGCACTCAGTTATGAGATTTACAATAGGACGGTTAAGCCCACCTTTCTTAAAAGGATTTCATTAGTGTACTGTACTTGTTAGTGTAACACCCCAAAATTGGCACCTAATAATCAATCAATTTTGGTGCATTTTCTTATCTTCGAAGTCCTATTTTACTAGGCAAATTCTTCTCCTAATTGACTTTAATCGACTGAGTTTCAAATGCAGAAAACCCAAATTTGCATAAATCTAACATTACAATTTAATTCCTAAATCTTAAATGATTATTAGCTAAAACCCCTATGATTAACTGATTTAATCCTAAAGTCCTAAAGTACTTTTAATTAAATCAAATACACCCTCTTTGGCTAATATACATAAAAGGAATTAAAGAATTATTATTATTAATAGGATGAATTATCCTCAAAAGGAATTTCCATAATTCCATACGAAGAGACACTTATGTGTCCATAATTCATT
>MU226704.1:4426708-4449411 GCA_018584345.1 Thuja plicata
AATTAGGAGGCAACAGGTCACCTCAATCACCTTCGTAGAGCAAACAATTCAATGTTTGTCTTTGCGAATTTATTGATTGAATAAGGACTATGTTGCGTTTTATGTTGGATAGAGAGGTCCACATTCAGCATTAAACAGTTAGAATGAGTAAAAATTTTGACCTGACTGTATGCAATCTACTATTGTTGATTTACATATCCATTAAATCCTTTACAATAATAATATTACCTTAAGTGATTGATGAATACTTTTTCTCTGCTTGTCGGTAGCCTCTATTCTATTTTTGAAAACTAATTTGAATCTCTTTGTGTTCTTCTGCATGAATTCTCTGTCTGGTCTTAAGTTGCTCTTCGTGGCTACTATCTTTATTGAAAAACCACTATTCTGAATGGATTGAGCACCTATTTATACAAGTATTTGACCTATCTTGGAATTCATGATTTACAATGTTAACTCTTAGATCCAAGGTTTACAACTTAACCTTGATCTTTAGTTTGCATGTTTTAAAATAGTAAAACTAATTAAAACAATAAAAATTATATTTCTTCCTCTATACATAATGGATTTAAAATAAAATCAAGAAGTTATAAATACAACTTCAGAGATTTATCTGACGTGAAAAGTCAGATCCACTTTTTGCGGGATGTAACGTACTGTTGATTCTTGGTTATCGGTTTGAACTTGCAGTCTGTCAGCGTTCCTTTACTAAATTGTTTGTTGGGTTCCTTATATCTATCAGGTTCCTCTCTTTGATGTACTGTTAGGTAGCACTATTGTTACTCGTTGGGTATCATTTACCTTTTTTCATTGGGTAACACTTAACAGTGTTTGTCAGGTAACCTTGGCATCAGATAGTGCTGTGCCCTATTTGTCAGTATAGAGTAAACTGATGGTGTAGATCATGTTTTTCCTCTAAGTATACTAATGGAAAAATATAATGCCTTCAGACATTAAATCAATTAATGGATTATATTTTCATTTATGCCAACTTGATATAATCTAATCGATTGTAATCAAATTGTCAAAGACTTCAGAGAATCAAAGCGAAAAAAATTATGCTTTCAGTAATGCATAACAGACAAGCATTCACAAGATGACTTCAAACACTAAAGGTCAGTGGACACCAACAGATAGAGATCACTGAAATTTAGGTCATAGTGATGCCTGAGTAAGAAAACCAACAAGCATTACTGACAAGCAGAATCACAAGCATAACCGATGGCCAGAAACATAGTGTAAACTAACATGGAAGCCCAAGGAGAACTGGAGTGTTGACCAAATCTATCAAAGAGTTAAACACTGAAATTAACTTGAGTTCAGAAACAAAAACATATCTAGCTGGAAGAGCTAAATATAGACTTAACTTGTAGTTATCCTTATTTTCATCGATAAGATAAAGCCAGAGATAAGTAATGGATTTAAAGTTGTTTTGTCCAGTTGACAAGAAGATCTATATGAGATAAAATAGGATTTTTTCTTTAAATCTAATTGGTGAGAATTATGGATCACGCCAAGATCAAGAAAATCAAGAACCTAACAACAGTGATATCATGTCTATAAAGAGACAACTCAATTCATTATGAATTGGTGTGGTGGGTTAATGAATGAAAAGAGGATGTTGAAGAGAAACTGATAAAGAGAAACTTCATATAGTCCTGATCAACAAGATGAGGAATGAGCTATTTTTTTTTATGGACACTAAGAAACAAAGAACAACATAACTGAGTTGAATCAAAGTGGAGCAAAGGTATAAACTGAGATATATTCATCAAACTAGTTTTATTTGATTACAATAGATCTGCAAATCTGCAAGTATAAGTTGCATATGTGAATAGATCATACTATTTCAAGTTAACCATTTATTCAAAAATTCTCTTAATTGAGTGGGATTTAAAGATCCTTTCTATATTGAGATACATCCTAAGGAGTATCAAAAGGTTTGATCTTGAAGATATCATGAGATGCCAGATACCTATTGACAGGAAAGGTGAGTGTTTAATCAAGGAAGGTAGCATAGATATGCAAGATATCAAGGGACAAACTAAAATTTTAAATCCTCTAACAAGGTCACACCTAATAGTATGTTTTTAACCTTTAACAGTTTTGTCTCTTCACCGAACTCAATTTAGAAGAGTGAAAATTTTGGGTTACAGGTCCCAAGTATTTTTTCCCTTAACAAGGTTTCCACATTAAAAAACCATGTGTCAATGTGATTATGAGTCATTACTTTAGTATTTTTCATTACACTTAACTTAACTGGATTGATCGGTATACTCTAGATAATTTACTGTCTTTCGGTAAGTTAACAGACTGCTATTTGGTAAACATATAGTAGAAGGTTTTACAAATAATTCTGAGCAGTAGTAATTTGATATAAGTATTTGGAGGCATTCATCTTATAGGACTGAAGATAACTAGAGGCTTAATATTGTGGTACTAAATTTTTGTGTTGATGTAAAGGGGGAAATCGTGTATGTGTATGTATTGTGGTTACCAAAATGTAAGGTATAAAATTGGTATAAGGAGCATTGATTGTTAATTGTTGTTTGATTTTCTTAGAGTATATTGATTTCCTTAACCTTACTTTATATTTAATTGAATTGTATTGATTGTATATTGTAATTGTGAGAAAATCCCCTTTTATTCCCAAATACAAAAATGGAAGATCCAAAATTATCAACCCAAAGGAAGGGCTAATGCACAAATGAATCAAATATTTGGAAAAGAGATTAACAAGAGGGATACCTTAAATTATGTTAACTATATGTATATATATGATATATGACAGTAATTGAAGAAATGGGAGAAATGCACTAACCTTAAAATATTGCAGATCAAAGAATGTTGTTTTCTGAGGTCTGTAGACTATTTTTGGAAAAAATGACAGTTGATCCCAAATCAGAACACAGAGACGAACAAAACCCAGAAATATTTTTCTGTTTCAATGTTTTCTTATGAAAAAGGTCGACCTTGACCCACAAATGTCAACCCGGACCCAATAATGTTGACCTTGACCTACATAGGTCCGACAGAAAATATGTTCACACTGTCTGAAAGAAAGCCAAAAAGGGTATCCAGATCTGGTCTCAAATCTACTATTTTCAACCTATACCTACAAGAAAAAGGAGATTTTTTGTTGTGGGGGAGGGTTTTGCCTTGGTCAAACCCCAGTTTTGGAATTAACCTCAAATATATGTAATTGAAATTGCAGAAATAGACAAAGTAAATGCAAAAATTCACCTTGCTTGAAAAATTCCTTGTGGCAAATTTGAATCCTTGAATCCACAAGTACGCTTCAAAATGTAGAATGTAGAAAGATAAGATGTCTTCAATATCTTGCTTGTATATCTCCAACACCAAGTCTTGAATGGGTTCTTGGATTTGGAATAAGCTTGGAAGAAGGTGGATGGAGAGATCACCAAAAGGGCACTATGTAGCTTGAATCCTTCAATAGCCTCCAATGCATCTCCTTCATGAAAATGGATACTTGAATGGATGAATGTTTGCTTTGAAATATTTCTCCTTAGCTTTCTTGAATCACCCTTGAAGATAGTTTGCTTGATGATGGTTATCATTCGTAATTCTCAAAGAAAATGAGATGAGAAGGCTCCCTTTTATATGAAATCAAGGCACAATCTTCTAAGAACTACATAGGAGGATTAAATTTTTATTAAAGCCTTTACCCCTAGGAGAGGACCTATATTAAATATAATTTAGGAATCAACACTTTAGAACCCAAAATAGCCGACCTAGAAGCGGGAAATACTTTTTGCAATCGCTGACACCCAAAAACTGTGAGACCCCAGGATCTAAACCCTGGATCAAGGTCAAGGTTAACCTTGACCTAGGTTAGGGTAGAGGTTGACCCTAACCTAGGTTAGGGTTGAGGGAAACATAGACCTAAAAGGTTGACCTTGACCCTAAAGCCCAGTATCACCAGTCTATAGTTCAGAATGTAGAAATCAGGCTAAACAAGAGTGGAAAGAGGGAAAAAATAGTGGGGAAGCCATGTCAAGATCAGGAACCCATTCAAGGCACTTTTCATAACCCCAAACCACTTACTCGAAAGGCTAAACAAGTCTAAAATGGAAGTGCTTCCATTTTCTAACTATACAGTTGATTATTAGAATATTTTTGAGGCCACTGATTCACCCCTCCCCCTCTCTCAGTTATTACTAACAATTGGTATCAGAGCTTGTGTGCTTAGAAAGGGATTTTAACAACTCAAGAAAAATATCACAAGAAGAATAGACGAGATGTGCCCAAGTTGAATAAAGACAACTTTGCATCATGAAAAAGAAGAATAAGACTCCACCTATCAGGTATTGGAAATGATATTGTTCAATACTTAGATACTGAATATGTGTTGCCTACAGGACCTCACACTCTTGAGAAATTAAGAGTAAAGCATGAGTATAACTGCATGATGATAGAACTTGCATTGTCACTTTCTGATGTTGAGTTTGAAGATGTCAAAACCTACACCTCTGCAAAGAAAATGTGGGATAAGTTGAAGCTAGTACATGGATGAGATGGAAATGTACTAAGAGTAAAGGAAAAAAACCTAAGAGGGAGGTTTGATGACCTAAGGATAAAAGAAAGAGAAAACATCATTTAGTTTAGCTGTAGAATCAAAGAGGTAGTAAATTCTATCCGAGGAGTTGGAGGTCTAATTGAAGAGGAGACAGTGGTACGAAAATTTTTAAGAACCTTATTGCATGTATATGCTATTGGAGTTTCTGTTATTCAAGAAATGAGAGCAGTTGCAAACAATATAGTTACTCTAGATAGTCTGATTGGTAGACTAATTTCATTTGAGATGAACAACTTTGATAATAGTGTCTTACCATCTATAGAATCTACATTCAAATCTTCTCTAAATATAAATGATTCAAGTCATAGACATGTTGTTAGAAATGATAGTGATAGTGATAATGATGATCAAGGGCTTGATGAAATTGAAGCACTTATGGCTAGAAGATTGTAGAGAGGAAAAGGTAGATACAAAGGTAAATTACCACTTGTATGTTTCAATTGTAAAGAGGTTGGACACTTTGCTACAAGATGCCCAAAAAAAAGAAAATATGATAGAGGAAATGATAGATCATATGAGAAGAAGTTTGGTAAAGGTGATAATAGAGATTACCGAAGCAACCAACAATCTAACAAGAGAGATACTCGAGACTAAAAGGACAAAGGGAAGATATATTTTTATCTAGCTGAGAATAGAACTGATGACATTGACACTGAATCAGAAGAAGATATCAAGATGGTATTTGTAGCCATGAAAGATGATTTAGATGAAGACGAAGAAAGGTATATAGAAACTGCACTCATATCTAAAGTTAGTAAAAATGGTGTCTAGATCATAGATAGTGGTTGCACTCACCATATGACCAGTGACAAACAAAATTTTGAGACTTTTGAAAACTATAATGGTGGTTTAGTGAGAATGCAAAATGATACACCTTGTCCAATTGAAGGTAAAGGAACCATAATGTTGAATAACCTAATAAAAAGTGAAAATACCTACTAGGTAAAAGGACTGAATTATAATTTTTTAAGTGTTTCACAGCTGAACAATTCAAGTCACAGAGTAGCATTTGAAAATAAGAAGGCAAATATCTACGATGAATCAGGAAGATTGATTGGTACCGGTGAGAAGACAAAAGTTAACCTTTTCTATCTTGATGACACTAACACCACTCGTTTGATGGCTAGAAATGAACACATATGGTTATGGGACAAAATATTATGTCATGTGAACTTTGACAACATGATAAAGATAAGCAACAAAAGGAATTTTAGAGGCTTACCAAGCATGACTAAGCTCGAGCATTTCATGTGTGAGAATTGTCAAAAAGGTAAGATGACAAAGTCTAGTTTCAAGAGTAAAACCCATACATCCACTACAATTATAGAATTAGTCCATATAGATCTATGTAGACCCACGAGGACACAGAGCTACTATGGAGATAGGTATTTTATTCTCTTTCTTGATGATTTTTATAGAATGATGATAGTCATGTTTTTAAAAGATAAATAAGAATCATTTAAGATGTTTAAATGATATAAAGCAATGGCAGAAAAACAAATTGAAATACTTAAAGTTAGATAGAGGAGGGGAATTTACTTCAGAAGAATTCACTGACTATTGCAATGAGCATGGAATTAAAAGACAGGTTTCTACACCGAGGACACTACAGCAAAATGAAATTGTTGAAAGGAGAAATGGATCAATTGTTGATTGTGCACGAACATTGATGATTGAGAAAATCATCAGTCAAACTTTTTGGAGGGAAGCTGTCAGTACTGTTGTCTACACATTAAACAAAGTACAATTTAAAAAGGACACAAAGAAGACACCCTATGAGCTTTGGTATGGACATACACCCCATGTAAGTTACTTTAGAATCTTTGGTAGTTAATGTTATATATTAAAGGATGATAGAAATGGAAAAATTGACTACAAAAGTAAAGAAGGTATCTTCCTAGGGTATTCAACCAAAAGCAAGGCTTATAAATGTCTTAACAAGTCATCTAACAAAATCATTGAAAGTGAAAATGTGAAAATAGATGAATTTGCATAAAAGAATGATAAGGAAAGAAAAAAGGAACCAAAGAACTACAACAGGTTTGTTTATACATAACCTAACACTCTTTCCAAGCAACATTGAGTCACTCCTGAGCATCAGGCTGCAATTACCAACAATCAGGATAATAATCAAGATGATATTCTAAACAGTGGAGATGAAAATGAAGGTGAAGAAGATAGTTAGAATGGTGAACACAGAGCTGAACTAAAACTTGTCAAGTATGTCAAAAGACATCATCCACAGAATCAACTCATAGGAGACAAGAAGGCTAGAACAAGAACATGAAGTAAGTCACTTAACACCAGATGTTTACTTTGTGATTTTGAGCCTAAATATGTTAACAATGAACTTGAGAATGAAGAATGGGTCAGTGCTATGAATGAAGAAATAGAACAGATTGAAAAGAACAATACATGTACATTATTACTAAGACCAGATGATGAGAATGTCATCGGTACCAAATGAATATTCAGAAACAAGCTGAATGAGAATGGAGAAGTCACTAGAAATAAAGCAAGATTAGTATGCAAGGGATATGCACAAGAAGAAGGTATTGGTTATGGAGAAACCTTTGCACCCATTACTATACTTGAAGGAGTTAGAATACTACTTTCTTATGCTGCATTTAAAGGATTCAAGGTATACAAAATGGATGTTAAATTTGCATTCCTAAATGGAATACTAGAAGAAGAGGTATACATTGAACAACCAGAAGGGTTTGTTGATCCAGACAAGAGAAACATGGTATGTAGACTACATAAATCCTTGTATGGATTGAAACAAGCACCGAGAGCCTGGTATGAAAGACTTCACTCATATCTCATTAGAATAAAATTTGTTAGAACAAGTGAAAATAGCAATCTGTACTTAAAAGAAGATACTGATGGTAATATTCTAATTGCTAAAAATTTTGTTGATGATATCATTTTTGGGGAAAATGAATTGTTATGTAAATCCTTTGCTAATGAAATAAGAAAGGAATTTGAAATGTCTATGTTTGGAGAGATCAAATTCTTTCTAGGTCTACAGATTATTTAGCAAGATGCAGGCATATACATCACTCAGTCCAAATACATCAAGGAAGTGTTGAATATATTCAAGATGGAAGATTCCAAATGATTTGGAACACATATGGCTATCGAATGTAAGCTAACAAAAGAAGACAAATCCAATGAGGTAAATCGGACCTTATATAGATCAATGATTGGAAAACTGATGTATTTTGTTCACACTAGACCAGATATAGCACATGCAGTTGGAATAGTTTCAAGATTATCTGCTAATCCTAAAGAATCACATATGATTGTTGTCAAGAGAATTTTGAGATATCTGAAGAACATAGAGGACTATGGTTTATGGTACAAAAAAGAAGGAAAATTTGAGCTAAAAGTTTATATAGATCCTAGTTGGGCTGGAAACATTGATGACTGAAAGAGCACAACTGGACCAACATTCTTCATGGGTGACAGACTTTTCACATGGATCGGCAAGAACCAAGGATGCATCTCTTAGTCAACTATAGAAGCAGAGTATGTGGCTGCTACAAAAAATTTCTCCAATATTGCATGGATCAAACAATGGCTGGAAGATATGAATATGAAGATCCTTCAACCAGTAATTATCTATTGTGATAATACTAGTGCAATTAACATTTCTAAGAATCTATTCATGCATGCTAAGACTAAGCATTTTACTATCAAGTATCACTATCTGAGAGAAAAAGTACAAGAAAAGCAAGTGACACTAGGATATGTTTAATTAAAGGAATATTTAGCTGATAAATTCACCAAGACATTACTGAAGAATACATTTGAGTACCTGAGATAAAGACTAGGGGTCCAACCCTTGTCTATCGGTCACTAATCTGACTAGAAGGTTGCATTAGCCTATACCAAATTTGAAGATCAGTCATGTTGATGCAAACACTGAGATGGTTAGAAAAAGATATATCTATACATAACAAGGTACATATCTACGCCAAAAATAGAGACATTGTATTGCTCATGAATAGGGAAATTCAAGGAATATATTATGCAAAGGGATGGAACATGATATAGATGATAAATGAGGAGAAGTATTTTTTTTTGGCATTGTTGTCAAAGGGAGAGATGATCTCATTATCATACAAAGGGAGAGAATTATATCAATATCACTCAGAAGAGATTTGCATTATCATACAAAGGGAGAGATGATTCCATTATCATATAAAAGGAGAGATATGATAAAGGGAGAGATTAAATCATTATCCATGAAGAGAAGTTCCTAAGAATTAGAAGGAAGATTTAATCAATATTCTAAGGGAGAGAAATTGATTACATATGAAATATCCATCTAAGGGAAAGAAGTAACTATTAGTAATAAATGAGGGGGGGTGAATCAGTGGCCTCAAAAATATTCTAATAATCAACCCAAAAACTTAGTACCACAATATTAAGCCTCTAGTTATCTTTAGTCATATAAGATGAATGCCTCCAAATACTTATATCAAGTTAATACTGCTCAAAATGTTTTGTAAAACCTTCTACTCTATGTTTACCGAAAAGCAGTTTGTTAATTTACCTAAAGATAGTAAATTATCTAGAGTGTACCAATCAATCCAGTTAAGTTATGTGTAATGAAAAATACTAAATTTATAACTCATAAACACATTGACACATAGATTTTTAACGTGGAAACCCTGTTAAGGGAAAAACCACTTGGGACCGGTAACCCAAAATTTTCACTCTTCTGAAGTGAGCTCAGTGAAGAGACAACCCTATTAAAGGTTACAAACACACTTTTAGGTGTGACCTTGTTAGAGGATTTAAAAGATTAGTCTATCACTTGATATTGGTCATCTCTATGCTACCATCCTTGATCAAAAACTCACTTGGACTGTCAATAGGTATTTGGCATCTCATGCTATCTTCATGATCAAAATTTTTGATACTCCTTGGGATGTATCTCAATATAGAAAGGATATTTAAATCCCTCTCAGTTAAGAGACTTTCTTAATCAATGGTTAAATGGAAATAGTATGATCTGTTCAGATATACAACTTATACTTGCAGATTTTTAGATCTATTGTAATCTCATAAAACTATTCTAATCAATATAACTTTGTTTATACCTTTTCTCCACTTTGATTTTGCTCAGTGATATTGTTCTTTATTGCTCTGTGTCCATCAAAAACTTTATCTCTTTCCTCAGCTTGATTGATCAAGACTGTATGAAGTTTCTCTTCATCAGTTTCTCTTTAGCATCCTCTTTCAATTATTCACCCACCACACCAATTCGTAATGAATTGAGTTGTCTCTTTATAGACATGATATCACCATTGTTAGGTTCTTGATCTTCTTGATCTTGGTGTGGTCCACATTTATCACCAATTAGATTTAAATAAAAACTCTTTTTTTTTATCTCGTTGGGCTCTTCTTGCCAACTGGAGAAAATAGCTTTAAATCCATTACTTATCTCTAGATTTATCTTGTCGATGAAAACAAAGATAAATACTAGTTAACTCTTTATTTAGCTCTGCCAGCTAGATAGTTTGTCATTTTTGAACTCAAGTTAATTTTGGTGTTTAACTCTTTGATAGCGTCAGTCAACACTCCAGTTCTCCTCGATTAGATTATATCAAGTTGACATCAATGACAATACAATCCATTAATTGATTTAATGTCTTGCATTATCCTTCTGCATTTCGGTGATCAACTTAACATCTTCAAACATTTAATGAGTTATATTTTATCAATCTCTCCCTTTGGCATTGATGGCAACATACTACATTATCATACTATACTATGACTAATACAATATGAAATACATAGTTTCATCAAGCTTTCCTAATGTAACTATTACAGATGTATGGCTCTCAGTAAGTTCAAAAATAGCTTAGATTTGTTTCATGTAGATAGGTTGTCTTCAAACTTCAATCCCTTCAATGGATAGATGTATCATCTAATATCTTTGTTCTAATATGTGCTCTTCCTTGACTGTTCCTCTTCTTGATAATCTCTTTTTTCCTTTGACAACAATCTTTCTCTTTTTGTCTGAACTCTCTCCCTTTGTTACTTCTCTCCCTTATATGGATATTTCATATGTAATCAATTTCTCTCCCTTAGAATATTAATTAAATCTTCCTTCTGACTCTCAGGAACTTCTCTTCATGGATAATGATATAATCTCTCCCTTTATGTGATATGGAATAATGTCTCCTTTTGATAATGAGATCATCTCTCCCTTTGTATGATAAAACAAATCTATCCATGATGATAATGATAACATATCTCCCTTTGACAACAATGCCAAACAAACATAATTCTCCTTGTTTTATCATCTATATCATGTTCCATCCCTTTGCATAATATATTCCTTGAATTTCCATATTCAACAACAATACAATATTCTAATTTTTGGTTCATATTTGTACCTTACAATGTACAGATGTATCTTTTGTTGTTCATCTTAGTGTTTACATCAATATGATTGATTATTAGATTTGATGTAGGTTGATGCAACCTCCTAGTCAGATTACTGATCGATAGACAAGGGTTGGAGCCCTAGTCTCTATCTCGGGTACTCAAATGTATCCTTCGGTAATGGCTTGGTGAATATATCAGCTAACTATTCCTTTGATTGAACATATTCTAGTGTCACTTCCTTTTCTTTCACTTGTTCTCTTAGATAGTGATACTTGATAGAAATATGCTTAGTCTTAGCATGTATTACTGGATTCTTAGAAATGTTTATTGCACTAGTATTATCACAATAGATAATTACTGGTTCATGGATCTTCATATTCATACCTTCTAGAAATTGTTTGATCCGTACAATATTGAAGAAATTTGTAGCAGTATCCATGTACTCTGCTTCTGCAGTAGACTAAGAGATGCATCCTTTCTTCTTTCTTATCCATGTGACAAGTATGTTACCCATGAAGAATTCTCATCCAGTTGTGCTCTTTCAGTCATCAATGTTTCCAAACCAGTCAGTATCTATATAGACTTGTAGCTCAAATTTTCCTTCTCTTTTGTACCATAAGCCATAGTCCTTGGTGTTCTTTAGATATATCAAAATTCTTTTGACAACAGCCATATGTGATTCTTTGGGATTAGCAGAGAATATTGCAACAATTCCAACTACATGTGCTATATCTGGTCTGGTATGAACAATATACATCATTTTTCCAATCATTGATCTATATAAGGTCTAATTTACCTCATTGGATTTGTCTTCTTTTGTCAGTTTACATCCGATAGCCATAGGTGTTCCAACTAGTTTGGAATCTTCCATCTTGAATATATTTAGCACTTCCTTGATGTATTTGGATTGAGTGATGTATATGCCTGCATTTGTTGAAGAATCTTTAGACCAAGAAATAATTTAATTTCCCCAAACATAGACATTTCAAATTCCTTGCTCATTTCATTAGCAAATAATTTGCATAATAATTCATTTCCCCCAAAAATGATATCAACAAAAAAAATTTTAGCAATCAAAATATTACCATCAGTATCTTCTTTTAAGTATAGATTTCTATTTTCACTTGTTCTAACAAACTTTATGCTAATGAGATATGAGTGAAGTCTTTCATACTAGGCTCTCGGTTCTTGTTTCAATCCATACAAGGCGTTATGTAGTCTACATACCATGTTTCTCTTGTCTGGATCAACAAACCCTTATGGTTGTTAATTGTATACCTCATCTTCAAGTATTCCATTTAGGAATGCATATTTGACATCCATTTTGTATACCTTGAATCCTTTAAATGTAGCATAAGAAAGTGAGATTATAACTCCTTCTAATCTTGCAACGAGAGAAAAGGTTTCTCCATAATCAATACCTTCTTCTTGTGCATATCCCTTGCATACTAATCTTGATTTGTTTCTAGTGACTTCTCCATTCTCATTCAACTTGCTTTTGAATATCCATTTGGTACCAATGACATTCTTGTCATCTGATCTCGATACTAGTGTCCATGTATTGTTCTTCTTAATCTGTTCTATTTCCTCATTCATAGCACTGACCCATTCTTCAGTCGCAAGTGCATTGTTAATAGATTTAGGCTCAAAATCACAAAGTAAACATATGGTGTTAAGTGACTTATTTCTTGTTCTTATTCCAGCCTTGTTGTCTCCTATGATTTAATTCTATGGATGATGGCTTCTGACATACTTTGCAATTTTTGGTTCAACTCTATGTTCATCATTTTGATCATCCTCTTCACCTTTATTCTGATCTCCATTGTTCGAAACATCATCTTGAGGATTATCCTAATTGTCGATAATTGCATCTTGATGCTCGGGTGCAATGTTCTGATGCTCGAGAGAAACACACTGTTGCTTAGGTAGAGTTTCAGGTTGTATATAAAAAACCTGTTGTAGTCCTCTGATTCCTTTTTTTCTTTCCTTATCATTATTTTCTACAAATTCATCTATTTTCACATTTGCACTTTCAATGATTTTGTTAGATGGCTTGTTAAGACATTTATAAGCCTTACTTTTGGTTGGATACCCTAGGAAGATACCTTCTTCACTTTTGTAGTCAAGTTTTCCATTTCTATCATCTTTCAATATATAACATTGACTACCAAAGATTCTAAAGTAACTTACATTTGGTGTATGACAATACCAAAGATTGTAGGGTGTCTTCTTTGTGTCCTTCTTCAATTGTACTCTGTTTAGTGTGTAGACAGTAGTTCTGATAGCTTCCCTCTAGAAATTTTGAGTGATGCTTTTCTCAATCATCAATGTTCTTGCACAGTCAACAATTGATCTATTTCTCCTTTCAGCAATTCCATTTTTCTATGGTGTTCTCGGTGCAAAACCTGTCATTTAATTCTATGGTCATTGCAATAGTCAATTTATTTTCACTTTGTTTGTCTACCATTTCTTTATACCATTAAAATATCTTAAATGCTTCTGATTTATCTTTTAAAAACATGGTTGTCATCATTCTAGAATAATCGTCAACAAAGAGAATAAAATACCTATCTCCATAGTAGCTCTTTTTCCTCATAGGTCCACATAGATCTATAAGGAATAATTCTATAATTGTGGTAGATGTATGGTTTTTACTCTTGAAATAAACTTTGTCATCTTACCTTTTTGAGAATTCTTGCACATGATATGCTCGAGCTTAGTCATGCTTGGTAAGCCTCTGACATTCCTTTTGTTTCTTCTCTTTATCATGTTGTCAAAGTTCACATGACACAATCTTTTGTACCACAACCATATTTCTTTGTTTCTAGCCATCAAACAAGTGGTGTTAGTGTCATCAAGATAGAAAAGGTTACCTTTTGTCTACTCACCGGTACCAATCAATCTTCCTGATTCATTGTAGATCTTTGCCTTATTATTTTTAAATGCTACTCTATGACCTGAATTGCTCAATTGAGAAACACTTAACAAATTTTAATTTAGTACTTTAACCCAGTAAGCATTTTCACATTTTATCAAGTTATTCAACATTATGGTTCCTTTACCTTCTACTAGATAAGGTGTATCATTTCTCATTCTTACTAAACCACCATTATAGTATTTAAATGTCTCAAAATTTTGTTTTTCACCAGTCATATGGTGAGTGTAGCCACTATCTATGATCCAGACATCATTTTTACTAACTTTAGATATGAGTGTAGTTTCTACATACCTTTCTTCATCTTCATCTGAATCATCCTTCATGGCTACAAATACCACCTTTATGTCTTCTTCTGATTCGGTTTCGATGTCATCAACTCTGTTCTCAGCTAGGTAACAAGATTTCTTTCCTTTTTCCTTATAGTCTCCTATATCTCTATTTTTATATTGTTAGTTTCTTTGGTAGTCTCTATTATCACCTTTATCAAACTTCTTCTCATATGATTTGTCATTTCCTCTATCATATTTTCTTTGATTTGGACATCTTGCAGCAAAGTGTCCAACCTCTTTACAATTAAAAAATACAAGTGGTAATTTATCTTTGTATCTACCTTTGCCTCTCTGCAATGTTCTGGCCATAAGTGCTTCAATTTCATCAAGTCCTTGATCCTCATTATCATGGTCACTATCATTTCTAATAGCATGTTTATGACTTGAGATAATTATCTTTAGAGAAGATTTGAATGCAGATTCTATAGATGTTAAGACACTATTATCAAAAATGTTCATCTCAAATGAAATTAGTCTACCAATTAGACTATCTAGAGTAACTATATTGTTTTCTACTGCTCTTATTTCTTGAATAGAAGAAACTCTAATAGCATAAACAGGCAATAATGTTTTTAAGATTTTTCTTACCATTGTCTCCTCTTCAAGTACACCTCCAACTCCTCAAATAGAATTTACTATTTCTTTGATTCTGCAGCTATACTGAGTAATGTTTTCTCCTTCTTTTATCCTTAGGTCATCAAACCTCCCTCTTAGGCATTCTACCTTTTCTCTAAGTACATTGGCATATCCTCCATGTATAAGCTTCAACTTATCCCACATTTTCTTTGCAAACGTGAAGGTTTTGACATCTTCAAACTCAACATTGGAGAGTGATTATGCAAGTTCTATCATCATGCAGTTATTCTCATGCTTGACTCTTGATTTCTCAAGAGTATGAGGTCCTTTAGGTAGCACATATTCAATATCTAAGTATTGAACAATATCATTTCCAATACCTGATAAGTGGATTCTTATTCTACTTTGCCATGATGCAAAGTTATCTTTATTCAACTTGGGCACATTTCGTCTATTCATCTTGTGATATTTTTCTTGAGATGTTAAACTCCCTTTCTAAGCACACAAGCTCTGATACCAATTTTTAGTAATAACTGAGAGGGGCAGGTGAATCTGTGGCCTTAAAAATATTCCAATAATCAACCCAAAAACTTAGTACCACAATATTAAGCCTCTAGTTATCTTCATTCCTATAAGATGAATGCCTCCAAATACTTATATAAAATTACTACTACTTGGAATGCTTTGTAAAACCTTCTATTGTATGTTTACTGAAAAGCAGTCTATTAATTTACCAAAAGACAGTAAATTATCTAGATTATACCAATCAATCCAGTTAAGTTATGTGTAATGAAAAACACTAAAGTAATGACTCATAAACACATTGACACATGGATTTTTAAGGTGTAAACCATGTTAAGGGAAAACCCACTTGGGATCGGTAACCCAAAATTTTTACTCTTCTGAAGTGAGCTCGGTGAAGATACAACCATGTTAAAGGTTACAACCACACTATTAGGTGTGACTTTGTTAGAGGATTTAAAATTTTAATCTATCACTTGATATCGGGCATCTCTATGCTACCATCCTTGATCAAACACTCACTTGGCCTATCAATAGGTATCTAGCATCTCATGCTATCTTCATGATCAAAATTTTTGATACTCCTTGGGATGTATCTCAATATAGAAAGGATCATTAAATCCCACTTGGTTAAGAAACTTTCTAAATTAATAGTTAAACTAAAATAGTATGATCTGTTCACATATACAACTTATACTTGTAGATTTTTCAGATCTATTGTAAACTCATAAAAATATTCTGATCAATATAACTTTGTTTATACCTTTGCTCCACTTTGATTCTACTCAGTGATGTTGTGCTATGTTGCTCGGTGTCCACAGAAAAATTTAGCTCTTTCCTCAGCTTGATTGATCATGACTGTATGAAATTGTTCTTCATTAGTTTCTCTTCAGTATCCTCTTTCATTCATTCACCTACAACACCGATTCATAATGAATTGAGTTGTCTCTTTATAGAAATGATATCATTGTTGTTAGGTTCTTGATCTTCTTGATCTTGGCATGATCCACATTTATCGCCAATTAGATTTAAAGAAAAACTCTTATTTTATCTTGCTAGGATATTCTTGCCAACTAGACAAAATATCTTTAAATCCATTACTTATCTCTAGATTTATCTTGTCAATGGAAACAAAGATAACTACCAGTTAACTCTTTATTTAGCTCTGCCAACTAGATATTTTTCCATTTCTAAACTCAATTTAATTTCAATGTTTAACTCTTTGATAGAGTCGGTCAAAACTCCAGGTCTCCTTGGTCTTCTCCATTGGCTTACACTATGTTTCTGGCCATCAGTTATTCCTTTGGTTCTGGTCATTGGTAATGCTCGTCGGTGTTCTTTCTCCGGCATCACTGTGACTTGAATATCGGTGATCTCTATTTGTCGGGTTTCACTGATCGTCTGTGTTTGTAGTCACATTATGAATGCTTGTCTTTTATGCATTACTGAAAGAATAATCTTTTTCTCTTTGATTCTCTGAAGTCTTTGACACTTTGATTATAACCGATTAGATTATATCAAGTTGACATCAATGACAATAAAATCCATTAATTGATTTAATGTCTTGCATTATCCTTCTGCATTTCGGTGATCAACTTTACATCTTCAAACATTCAATTAGTTACATGTCATCAGTAACAAAGGGAGAGAATATAGACAAAGAAAAAGATTGTTGTCAAAAGAAAAAGAGATTATCAAGAAGAGGAATAGTCAAGGAAGAGCATATATTAGAATAGATATATTAGATGATACATCTATCCAGAGAAGGGATTGAAGATTGAAGACAAGCACTCTGCATGAAGAAAATCTAAGCTATTTTTGAGCTTATTGACAGCCAGACATTTGTAATAGTTACATTAGGAAAGCTTGATGAAACTATATATTTCATATTGTATTAGAGATAGTATAGTATGATAATGTAGTATGTTGCCATCAATGCCAAAGGGAGAGATTGATGACATGTAACTGATTGAATGTTTGAAGATAATAAGTTGATCACCAAAATGTAGAAGGATAATGCAAGATATTAAATCAATTAATGGATTGTATTTTTATTGATGTCAACTTGATATAATCTAATCGGTTATAATCAAACTGTCAAAGACTTCAAAGAATCAAAGAGAAAAAGATTTAACTTTTAGTAATGCATAAAAGAAAAGCATTCACAATATGACTTCAAACACCGACGGTCAATGGATACTGATGGACAGAGCTCACTAAAATTCAAGTCATAGTGATGCCTGAGCAAGAACACAAATGAGAATTACAGACGAGAAGAATCACAAGCATAACCGATGGCCAAAAATATAGTATAAATCGACGGAGAAGCCTGAGGAGAACTGGAGTGTTGACCGAAGCTATCAAAGAGTTAAACACCAAAATTAACTTGAGTTCATAAATGATAAAATAGCTAGCTGGAAGAGATAAATATAGACTTAACTAGTAGTTATCTTTATTTTCATCGACAAGATAAAGCCAAAGATAAGTAATGGATTTAAAGTTGTTTTGTCCAGTTGGAAAGAAGATCTCTACGAGATAAAATAGGATTTTTTCTTTAAATCTAATTGGCAAGAATTGTGGATCACACCAAGATCAAGAAAATCAAGAACCTAAAAATGGTGATATCATGTCTATAAAGAGACAACTCAATTCATTATGAATTGGTGTGGTGGGTGAATGAATGAAAAGAGGATGTTGAAGAGAAAATGATGAAGAGAAACTTCATACAGTCTTGATCAACAAGCTGAGGAAAGAGCTAAATTTTTCTGCAGACACCGAGCAACATAGCATAGCATAACTGAGCATAATCAAAGTGGAGAAAAGGTATAAACCGAGATATATTAATTAGAATAGTTTTATGAGATTACAATAGATCTAAAAACCTGCAAGTATAAGTTGTATATGTGAATAGATCATACTGTTTAAGTTTAACCATTGATTCAAAAAGTCTCTTAACCATGTGGGATTTAAAGATCCTTTCTATATTGAGATACAGCCCAAGGAGTATCAAAAGTTTTGATCATGAAGATAGCATGAGATGCCAGATACCTTTTGACAGGCCAAGTGAGTGTTTGATCAAGGAAGGTAGCATAGAGATGCCCGATATCAAGTGACAGACTACACTTTTAAATCCTCTAACAAGTTCACACCTAACAATGTGTTTGTGACCTTTAACAGGGTTGTCTCTTCATCGAGCTCACTTTAGAAGAGTGAAAATTTTGGGTTACCGGTCCCAAGTGGTTTTTCCCTTAACAGGGTTTCCATGTTAAAAATCCATGTGTCAATGTGTTTATGAGTCATTACTTTAGTATTTTTCATTACACTTAACTTAATTGGATTGATCGGTATACTCTAGATAGTTTACTGTATTTTGGTAAATTAATAGATTGCTATTTGGTAAACATACAGTAGAAGGTTTTACAAAGCATTCTAAGCAGTAGTAATTTTATATAAGTATTTGGAGGCATTCATCTTATAGGACTGAAGATAACTAGAGGCTTAATATAACCATACTTTATGAGCTTTATATGGTTGGTTGAGTAGGTCATTAGAATGTATATGATCAATCAAAGAAGAAATTATAATTTTTGGGGGTCTTTAAGTAATAACCAAGAGCTATTATTTTATATTCTTCTATTCTATTTATAAACTCTTTCTTGATTGTAATTATTTTAATGTTCAAAGGACGATTAAAATCTCTTGATTGTAATTATTTTAATGTTGTAAGGACCATGTAAAAGAAAGCATGAGTGGAAGAATGTAGATTTAGGAATATAAATAAGTGAAGGATTTGGGTTATGTAAACTTTTGTGCAGGAAGATTCCCCAACAACTATGGAAGAAGTACAAGTGAGTGAATTGTTTTTTCAATATGATTTAGTAAAAAAACTATGATGATAATGTTTTGTTTTTGATATTTAAGGACTCTGATCAAAAGCATATTTTGTCTGTTTATGGGTAACTATGTCAATATGGGTTATATAGAGTTTTGACATGATTGTTTCTGTCTGTTTGTGGGTTACTCTTTCAATATATGTTGTAGTTTTTACCACATCTATTACAACTGTAGAGCCCTTCTTTTTTGTTTGTTTGCTTTTACACACTAGTACATTTAAGGCCAAATTCAAATGGCCATTTGTCAGATTTTCAATTCCTAGTTGTCAAAATTTTGACATATGTATCCATCAGCATTTTTGCGTTTCAAATTTTGATAGAAGTGGTTATCGTCGATCTGCCAACATCTAATTCTGTCAGAAACTAGCTCATGAATACCATGTTTATTATCAAATTTCTTATGACAGACCTATTAGAACTCTGGAAAACCCTCTATGTTTCATGTTGAAAAGGACTGTCAGAACACCCATCAAAGATATAGCAATCCTATCACAATTATCTGTCACAAACCATTGCTTTCTGACACTTTATCTGTCGAAAGAGCGATGGAACTGCAGTGATTATTAGACAGGTAAACCCATTGATAGTATAGCATTCCTTTTGCACTCATCCTTTGAAAATGATTTATGTCCAATGGGATATCCTGTTATAGGTATAGCACCACTATAAATAGTGTTTCCATATGTGTTGAAAAAGTGACGAATATGCACATTAAAGATAACAAAGCTCAAGAGACCAACTATGATGGTCTCTTTCCTCGGTCCATATTATTGTTAGTAATATGGACCAAAGAAATAGACCAACTATAATGGTCTCTTGATCTCTGTTATCTTTACTCCTAGCCCATTATTCAGGTCCTAGGCCACCTGCTGTAGATGGTGCTTCAAATGAAGAAAATATGAATATTAAATGTCAATTTTAATTTTAATTTTAATTGTTTAATAAAATTTTGAGACATCACTTCTAATAATGTTGCAGAGATCTCTGCATTAGAAACTAGTCTTAAATGGTGTGCATCAAATAGAATAAGCAATCTCATCATTGAGGGAGACTCGCAGGTCATCATTTATGGAATTACAAAAGGGGCTTTCCAATCATGTAGACTTGCAGATTGGATTCTGAAAATCTTGAATCACTTGAAAACATTGGGGGAATATCATCTCCAACATGTTTTTCAAGAAGGTAACAGGGCGGCGGACCTCTTGTCAAATTTGGGGATCGACAACAATGAGCATATGGGATTTGAGTACCGTGATCACATGCTAATGAAACTACAAGAGATAATTGCAGAAGACATAGGGATGATCACGAGGAAAGGCATAGGTTGATGCCAAAGAATGATTGTTCCAATCAGTGGAAGTGTAATATCCTATGAGATATTTATCATACACTTCAAAGCATAGATTTGAGGTAAATTTCTTCTCAGGGACTGTTGCAGTGATTAGATAGAGTTGAAGGCCACCATCACTCAAGATACAATTAGTTCTATCATATATAGTACCAAAGGAGATCAATTGAAAATGTGAATGTCAGAGGGAAGGGATGTTTATTTGGCATGCATGAGAGATATCTGAATTAACCCATGAACAAGTACCTTGCAGAAGTCAGTTCAACCTTATCGCAAAATCTCATCAAAGAACTTGCAGTGTGATCTATTTATATTCCCCTATTTTTGTGTTTCTTCATAAGACTATGGAAAATCATCTGGGTATAATTTTTCATTGTAGTAAGGTGGAATCACTGCAGGAGACCCCAGAGGAGAAAATACAGAGAGTTTTTAGTCGAGCGAATGAAAAGGAGAAACTGACAATGGTGGCAATGCTGGGAGGATACTTTTGGTCTGGAAATCATGTTCATGACGGTGTGTTGGTGGCCGAGTTGTTCCAACTAGTCGTTCAAATTTTTGGGCATCCTCTACATGTGCTCTTTCTATCATGTAGGCTTGTATCAGAAGACATATATATAGAGATTGGGACAGCGATGGATAGCCTCGGCACCCAGTTAACAAGTAATGGTCTACTGGGTTATTTTGTGATGGAGGTACAAGGAAAGAATAATTTGATGAAAAAGGCATGGACAACCTTCAAAGCAGGTGTTAAGGAGTACGATACAAAGAATTTTGGAGCCTTTCTTCAAGAAAATGAGAATCTCTTTCCAGAAGAGATAGGAGCTAGGCTGGTAGAGCTTGGTCAAGGAATAATGTATTTATTCCATTGATCACAGTTCCTATTCTGCTAATTTAAACTATGTTTTTTGGACTCTTATTTTGGCTACGGATTTTACTCATTTAGCTAGACATTGCAAATGTTAAAATGTAGAATTTGAGTGGATTTTCAATGGTGAAGCCTTGGTAGTTTTTTTGTATAATTTTTTAGTTTCACTACATTTTCACAGTCTTAGTAGGGCTTGCAGACCTTATGCTTATATGAGTTTAAGTCATATCTTTGGTGGCTTATGAACTCTGCATAATGTATATCTTATTTATATATATAAATGAAACACTATTTAGAGAATCTAATTAAGCACAATGATATGGAGAATCTGATTAAGCATAGTGATATGAATCCAATATCATACATTCTTGGATACAAACAATGCTTTGTATCAAACAATGAATCATACATGATATGATCAGCTATAGAATTAATGATTTCTGATCATATGACTAACTGTGCACAAAAACAAATTATGTTTCATGTAAACCCAATATTCCTCTCTCTGCATTATTGTCATCTTCAACATCATGTATATATAATATGTCAAACTGATAAACCAATTGTTTTGTAAAAAAACTTGTCGCAACTATCTCTGAATTTTACTCATGTCTGATAGCTAAAAACAAAGCCAACTGATTCTCATTTTCCTTATTAAAGAATTCATTTAATCTATGTTTTGAAAATTAGAAAACTATAATGCTTGTGTTCCACAATTATCTTTTTGTTCCTTAATAATGCATTATCTCTATTTTAATCAGAAAACTATAACTTTGTAATCCATATTATATGTGTGGTCCTCTATGTTCTTTGTTTATGAAATAACTCTTATTTTCAAGTCTAGGTTTACATGACAAACACTAAAAAATAAAATTAAACACTTCAATTTTAGACTTAACAAGTGTGTTAAGAAAGACCACAAAATCAACATAGTTCACAGACCTCAGGTTTAGATATTTGAGTATCAAACACAACTCAAACATTTGATAAATGTTTAGAACAAACTCAATAACCCTCAACTAGGGTTTAAAGATAATGAATGTAACTATTTACATTAAAATTTAAACTTCACCATTTATTCGAAATGATTAAGACAAACTCTCAATAGATGATTAGGGTAATAAAGAATGATGCCAATGTTCCAAGAATACAACCCTGACTTGGGTTAGACAAACTTAGACAAAAAGACCTTCAATGTGAAAATAAATGTGATCTAAACACAACCCAAATCAG
>MU226704.1:4452539-4466646 GCA_018584345.1 Thuja plicata
TAGATTAAAAAATGAAGTGAAATTAGTAATTACCTTTAATATAGTTTAAGAAATGGATGTAATGATAACTATCCTAGCAATGATATGAAATCAAAATAGTGGATTGGGGTTTTAGTTTGGATATGATATTCCACCCTATACAGATGGTGGGCCCGAATATCCGCAAACACTCGTCACTAAGTTTATCATAAAATAATCATCATTCCCTGCAAAATAATCATGGGATCATTAGTTGAAGGATATAATAGTATAAAATAAGAATACAATAGATGTAAGCTTCTCATATTGAGTGTAAGGTGTAATTAACATATGATATTATAGTAAAAGAAAGGTCCAATCTTTAAAGTACCTGGAAGTTTTGTTATTTTCAAGGGAACTCCTTCTTCGTTGCTCACAAGTAATATGTAATCCTTCACCGTTCTCATACTAGGAATACGAGTACATCTAGGAAATTCACCATCAAGTGATGCATCTCCTGTTGCATAAATTGGATCCATTACGAAATGCCCCTAAGAAAGAATACTTCAAGGGAAATAAACATATATATAATGACAGAGAAAATAAAATATGTGTACGAGTAGGTGGTTCCATGGCATCTGTGGCCATGCTACGCATTGCCGACATTGCAGGATGTAGTACATCTGAGCCTACCATTGTATGAGGCGGCAATAGTAAATTATCATTGGCACGTGCTGAAGAATAAGATTGTTAGAGAAGAATAAAAGCAGTGATTAGCATGGACAATATTGTTAGAGAGTAAAAAAAAATAGTCCAACATGCAATCTACCTGAAGCAGTTGTAGTACCCTCATCATGGCTGTGAGGATCAAAATTACACAAAAAAAGTTGTAAAAGAAACACATCTGTTTATTTTTTAATGACATAAAAGACTAGTATAACATAAAAACTATTAGTAAAATTTTGTTATAATTAAAAATTACATTAATACTTACTCTATAATTTTGAGATAGGTGCATCAATTCAGTTGCCCTCTTTTGTGACTCAAGAGTCAGAGGGAATATAGATGCCAATTGAGCCACTCTTTTTCCAATTTTTTGGAGGAATTTTTTAATTCCAGAAGCTGGGTGATCACAAATACTGAAATCAACATCTAGGTCCTCATCAAAGGACTCCTCCTGAGGGACTGCAGGTTCCTTTCCCTTTCTCTGATGACCACTTGTTTGTGACAACAATATTAGTAACACAATTAGAATTAATCTGAAACAGTGATGAAAAAAATATAATAAAAAATACTATTTAACATTTTGCTTCTATCTAAGGTGTAGTACAATAACAAAGAGGTTTACCTACTGGGAAGAAGTGCATGTAGGATCATCATTGTCCCCTCTATGTGGTTGCTCCATATTGTGGCCCTGTGTTATTATTTAAATTTAACCAATAATTAGAAAGGACTAGATTAATAAATTTCATTAGAAGATGATGATGGAGATAAGGTGGATGGTGAGGAGACTCTCTAAATGTGGCTGGAAAAAAAACTCAATTATTTAATGGTACATAGTATGTACCTGCACCCCCATGATAGTGACATTGTTTATATCTATGTGATTCAAATTGTAATCAATAAGAACCTCTTCCCCTGTACTTATTAATTTTATCGCACATACAAATACACGATTTCCCTCGCGCGCCTCAAATATGCAATTGGGTTGCTTAATAGTTGACAGAGGTCATGTTCTATTTATAAAACCTACAATATTCCCTGATGCTTTTGGCCTTCTATCAATGTCTATAGCCACTCTTTTACTTTGGTCATTGTCTTTTTGTTGAATATAATTTTTTGAGAGTGCATACCTACGCATACTTTTTATATTGAACAATTTGCATCCAAATTTTGTAATCGTAACAAGGTCCAAAATACTCCATCAATTTGACAACTTTGTTGTAAGATACCTTTATGCCATCCGTAGAAAATAGGCCCAAACCATGTATTGACGATGGTGCAATGCGATATATCTTTCTGTTAACACTAAAATCAGTGTTTATTTGAGAAAGTTCCTTGGGGACCCATTGTTTCTGTAGATATTGGTACCTAGAGGGTACCTCGATGTCACCTTTTCTCTCATCATCATAAGAACATGACCCCCCATGAGAAAGGAAAAATTTCATGCGTTTATTGAATTTCCTTCTAGTCTTTTGACCTCTAGTTGGTCTTCCTAATTCAGACATACTACATGGCTCACTTTCTTCTTCCATTCCTATATTTACTTCGCTTGAGGAAGACATATCTGAAAAATACCTATTTATTGCTACCTGCACTCCATCAAATGAGAGAGATAGAAAGTAATGCGCGATATTTTGCAAATTTTGAAATACATTAATCTCTATAGGGTGTATTGACTTATACCTGTCGAGCCATGAGACTATGTGGGATGCTCGTTAAAGGGGTTCGGGTACCTACATATGTAATTCAATTATCTTATGTTAGCTAAAAAATTCATGATACATATACTCAAAAACACATAGTAATTACATTAAAAACCCTAAGCATCCCATATGAATTAAAAACATTAAAAGGTACATCATGAATTAATTAGATTAAGTATTGATCGCATAACTGCACATTTCAATCAAGAAATCAATATTAAATAGATTAAGAAGTGATCACGTAACTATACATTTCATTCATGTCATTCATCTTCATCTTCATCCAACTCATCACCATGATCATCATTGCTGTCAACATCATCACCACCACCATCATTGTCACCATCGTCATCATAGGCATCAACATCAGCATCAGCATCAGCATCAACATCATCATCATCATCATCATCATCATCATCATCATCATCATCATCATCATCACCAGTAGCATCATCATCGTCATCATCTTCTTCCTCTTCAAGAAATGTTGCATCAGGAACATCATTGACTAACTGTTGTTCGTGATCATCATCTACATAATCTTCTAGTTGTTCGCAATCTTCTTCTTCCATCGCATTATACCTCATTGTCCTTCCTCTTGGATCATGTCTAAAAAAAAATTACCAACCCAATTTATGTGGAACCTTTGAGTAAAATACCTGCTCACATTGGCTTGAAAGAACATAGGTCTCATCCCCAACTGAATCAAACCACCTTGTATTAATCATTGGAAATCCATTGTCATGTTCAATAATAGTTCTATTAGGATCATTTTTATTATGTCGTAGCATGTACCATCTGACGATGAAGAGAAATAATCTGAAGGAATTAAAGTCACACTCAAGTATATCATCCAAAATGTCATAGTATCAATTTCCAGACTCTCGAGGATGTAAGTCATTTCTAGATGAAATATTAGTCACCTAAAAGACTGCACTTATCCTAGAATCATAAGTTTTCTTTGTGTCATCCAACTTTTTGATGCAAAATTTATGACCATTGCAAAGCATAGCCTTATGGTGTTTGACCTGCAAAAATATGTCAATCATGCATAAATTATTGCATCAATTGTTCATAAATGTACAGGTGTTTAACAATTTTATATGTACCTGGAAATCTCTTAAACCATGTGCAAAATCTATTTCCCTTTGCATAATATTTGGATCTCCATTACGATGAGCTTCATTAATCAATGAAGACACAGCTTCCCATGTTAATGTGTGACCTAAATGATGACATCATTCAATCCATATTGTCATCCAATCTTGATTGTTTGTAATATACAAATGTATTGCATCCCACTCTCGAGAAGCTATACAAAAAATAAGTAGACGACTTACAACCGATTAATTTTGAAGATTAAGAATTAATTAACAGCTACAATAATATCTTATAATTTATTACCTATCACTTTTCTCATTCTACCTTTCCCCACCAAGTACTCCCCTTCAAATTTTCTAATGGTGTTGAGATCCCAAGTGTGATCTATATGGATCTTTGCTACAAGCTTAGGAAGATATTCAGTAATGTACACCATAGTTTGGTATACCATATATCCCTCCACCATAGAACCCTCAGAACGTACTTTTTTCTAAACCAAAGCCTTCAAAAATTTTAGGTGCCTCTCAACCATCCTCATTGACCGAGTGTGTATGGGTCCACACAATTCAATCTTCTCAACTTGGTGTATAAGGTAGTGTTCTTGTGCATTGAAAAAGGTTGAAGGTAGACACTTTTGCATTTCACACATTAGATGAGGAATTCTTCTCTTCCAATATTTTATATATGCTTTATGGATTTCTTTAGATGACATCCACCTACAAGACAGTCAAGACACAAAAATATATAAACATGAGACTTTACAATATATACAACAAATTGAACAGATATCATTGCTTACCTTGTGTATTTTCCAAGATCATATATCACTTGTTTTATTTTATTGTCAAAGTTATCGGGGAGAGATTGGGGTAGCATGTACTGCAGCAATTATAAAAAATAATCATGTCATTATTTTCTCACATAATACAATGAGAAGTACATGTAGTTTACAAATATATTATAAATACAAAAGAACATGACTGATGACATGTAACTGATTAAATGTTTGACTATATTAAGTTGAAGAAGATGCAAGACATTAAATCAGTTAATGGCTTGTGTTGTCATTGATGTCAACTTGATATCATCTGTATGGTCATATACATAATGCCAAAGACTTTAGAGAATCAATGGAACAGAGGTTATTCTTTCAGCAATGCATAAAAGTCAAGTATTCACTAAGTGACAGACTACACCGACAGAGTGCACACCATCGGTAAAGACAGAGATAAAGTCACAGTGATACTCGATGATCAGAAGACAGTGTTTTCTGATGAAGTAGAATCACAGGATTCCCAAAGAGATAAAAATAGTGTTTCCCAATGAGAAAGATCCAATGATACCTGACGGATGGAGATCTTGAAGCTAACTGAAGCTGCACCGATGGAACTGGCAGTTGTCACCAGCGATGAACTGCAGAGTTGACCGATAGAACAGAGAGATCAGAAAATGACAAAATATCTAGCTGGCAGAGCTAAAGGATAGACTTAACTAGTTGTTTTATTTGTTTTATTTGACCATAGTTAAGTAAGTGATTTGTACAATTGGTAAGAAGATAACTATGAGATAAATCAGGAGTTAAAGCTGCAAACCAACTTGGCTGGATTGTTTTTCATGCCAAGAATCAAGAATCAAGAACCCAAAATTAAGGAATATCATGTCTATTTAAGAGACAAGTATAATTCATTCCTGCAAGAAAGCAATTAGATACACGAGGGAGTGAACTGATAGAAGATGCTGAAGAGAAACTGATAAAGGATAAACTTCATGTAGTCCTGATCAATCAAGCTAAGGGAGAGCTAAAGAATTCTGTAGACACTGAGGAACAGAAAAGCATAGCATCATAGAGTAGAAAGATTTAAGTACAAAGGAATTGAATTGATACATTGATCATAAAGATATTGTAATTAAATAGATCTGAAAATCTGCAATTCAGTTGCATTAGAAACATGTCATTTTATTTCAGTTTAACCATTGAAGTATTAAGTCTCTTAATAGAGTAGGACATAACAGTCTTTTGTAATTGAGGTATATCCTAACAGATTACCAGAAGATTGACTCATGATAGTAGCATCGGTTTTGCCTAAAGCCTATTGATAGTCTAAGAAGGAGGCTGATTCAAGGATGGTAGTAAGATTTGCATAAAGCCTATTGACAGTCATGAGACAGATTCGAGGATGGTAGCATAGATGTCAGATACTAAGTGACAACCTATGTATAAAAATCCTCTAACAAGGTCACACTTAAAAATGTGTTTGTAACCTTTAATAGGGTTGGCTCCTAACAGAGCTCACTTCAGAAGAGTAAAAATTTGGGGTACCGGTCCCAGTGGTTTTTCCCTTAACAGGGTTTCCACGTTAAAATCCTTGTGTTATATGTGTATGGTTCATTAATTTATTATTTTACATTCTGCATATGCATTTATGGATTGATTGGTATACTCTGCATATTTACTGAGTATCAGTAAATATAGTTTAATGCTTATCAGTTATCAAGGAGAATAAGGACAGATAAGGTAAATTGATAGACAGTTATTTGTTTCAAATATTTCAAAGGCATACATCTTGTAGGGACTTAATAATTGGAGAAGTATTGATTGGTGGATTAAATTGGATAAATTTTTGAGGCCAGTGATTCACCCCNTCCCCCCCCCCCCCCCCCCCCCTCTCAGTTATAACTAACAATGACTTATCTTGATAAAGGTATGTCAATCATGAGTTTTCAACCCTGGCCCAAATTCACTTTTCTTTGATATGGTACTACTTATGTTCACAGCAAATCCTGTGGGAAATCAAATTTTTCGTATGAATTTTTTTATGGCATCACTTTGCTGCTCTATTAATAACCAAGGAAGGGCACTTATATTAATCTATTCTCCATTTGTATTTGATCCAATGAAATTTTTCATTACATGATTGGATTCATGAATGTCGCTACAAATTTTGACAATTTTTTCTTTGTCACGCCTTCCATCCAATATCTTCCACAATGTCTCCATTACATTCTTTCCAATATGCATAGTATCAAACAAATGCACAATTTGCAGCTACTCATAGTAGGGTAACCTACTAAATTGCTTGGGATAAATTTTTAGTCCCTTTGGAAGGTTCTTAGTAGTATTGCCTTGATGACATTCATGATCATCAATCACATAATCAGCAAACAAAACACAATATAAAAATACAAATTCCAAACATAAACCATTAGGTAGAATGGTAGTACCTTGACGATTAATTCTATGATAGTCCAACTTCCATAGGCAAGGTGTCATTCTCCATGGGTTAGATATAGTCTCTTCTTTCCCATTGAAAAGATGTTTTTCAGTAATTTGATAGTCATGATTTTTGTGGAGAAAGTGTCTATGCTCATCAAACACCTGCTTTCCTAAACTTTTTGAATGATGATATTTCATCTTTGGATCACAGACTAGACATGCAAATTTTCCCTCTATTTGAAGACCTACAAGATAATGATACAATTGCATTAAATATGTTAATTTTATATTTAGAATTATCATGTGCAACTTGAATTCACCATAACATACCAGAAAAATGTGTTAGCCCTAGGGTATCATGTATTGTCCATACAAGCATTGCATGGAATTTAAATTATTTGTGTCCTATTGGTCTAGAGATGTCATACATAGTGACACCATTCCATAACTCCACTAACTCATCGATAAGAGGCTCAATATATACATTTATATCTTTAACTTGGTATTTACCTAGTTGAATGAACAACAACATTACATAATTATTGTGACCATTTTACTGTAAGATTTATAATTACATGCAGATAACTATTAATTGATCAAATACTTGGAACAATAATTGCCAACATAATGTGCTCCCACTTTATTGACATACATAGAGTAAAGTTATTGTTGCTGACAAAAATAGGCCAAACAGAGTAAATAGATCTTAGCTCTCCAAATGGATTGACACTATTCGCTGCCAATGAAAGCTTGAGATTTTGAGGTTCTTTGATAAAGTGCAGCCACTTTTCCTCTATGTCCTTAAATACAGAACCATTCGTAGACATTCAAATAATGTCATCTCGACTCCTATTGTGTGCATGGTAATCCATAAATTGTGCCAAGCTACTACACCTAAAAAATCTTTGCAAACATGGTATAATGGGGATGTAACGAAGAACCTTGTGAGGCACCTTTTTTTGTTATTTGATCTATTCAATATCTACTTGTATGACATTCAGGGCATTATATTATAAATTCATGTTCTTTATGATAAATAATATGATCATTGGGACATGCATCTATTGCTTGATACTCTATTCCAATATCTTTCATAGTGGCACATAATTCTCGGTATGAGCAACGGAGAATATTAAATGGTGGTAACAAAAACTCACCTATCAATATATAGAAAAAAATATAATTTGTTAATATTAACAATATTTATGGTACATGTTTCACCCTTTAATTACTATAATGACATATATGACATACCTTAGCATACATGACATTGTTATGTTGGATAAACCATTCATAACCTTCAAGTTCAACAACAACAATACAGCAGAGAGAAGAGTTGTTTGGGAGCCTTTGCAAAGGGTCGTGGCTGCCTTCTCAAGTAGAGGTATATCATGGATGACATCAACATCATCCTAATCATCATCATCAGTTGCACCAGTACCAAATGTGTCATGGATCAATGTACTAGTACCATCATCTTCAAATGTGTTATCTGGTGCATGATCATCATCTTCCATGGGATCATAATCTTCAACTTAAATATTCACACCTCCATGATCCTCCACTTCCAAAGCCATATTATCCATATTTGCACCTCCATGGTCCATATCACGTACTCCCCTAGGGAGGTCAACCTATATAAAATGATGAACACAGATAAACCATGATAATGATCTCATCATCAAGTGTATTTCACACACACACACACACACACACACACATATATATATTAATTTTTAAATAAATATAATGAAAAACTTACCAATTGATGATAATCAAGCCCCCCTTCAATGTGACCATTATCCTTACAATGTCTCTTAGTTTTTTTGATTAGAAATCTTCTAGTGTTTAAGCCCTTACAAATATTGCAGGGACAATAATATTTTCCATCACCTTTTCTTTTCAAGTTAGACCACAATATATTGATTGTATCCCCATTATCTTCTTCACTTAGATTGTCTGACATGATCCTTCTTCACTTAGATTATCTACTAGCACTTGCAATAGAAAGGGATGCAAGGGTTACCCCGATAGAAAAGTATGTGTACATTAACATACTAGAAGGTAGCTTCTATATATATGATATTATAATACAAGCTTAAAATGCATACAAAATCAAGAGGATGAGGACAATCATCTAACAAATTAGATATTATTGTATGTTGCTCAATGCATAATGTTGGTGTTTAAGTATAGGTTGAAACTTTTTACTATAAAGAAAATAGTCCATTTTAAATGCACTAGATCGGTTGGCTTGTCATTATGTGTGATCATCAATATTAATAATTATGTAGATGGATCATGGACATCAATAATATAAACTACTTTTCTTTGTTTTGCCTATTAGAAGAAAAAATTATACATAAACTCTAATTAAAAATGCATGGGTTCTAACCATACACAAATCATAAACAATGAAATGAGAAAGATCCATAATACATATTGGTGATATAAAGAGAATGCTCATGTTATTCACTACTATGTCCAAATTTATATCTCTTAACTCATCACCATCATCACCACCATTCTTATTTAAATGCTACTCAAAGATATAAGCAATAGGAAAAATGAAATAAATAGTTACAATTCTTGTCTTCAAACTAATAAAATATCAAATTATAGAAAACATGTGAAAGAAAGTAAAAAAAATGGTAATTGGACCTAGATTTAAGTGGTATTTGAGGTAACCATATCTTTTGACACATCCAATTTTCTCTCTCTCTTCACTTCTAACCAAAATTTCAATCAACAAATTAATGTGTCTCTTGTTTATGCACATGATTTATTGAATGCATCTCTTGTTTATGCTTGTAAATTGTTGTGGGTGTTATATTCAACAGATATATGATACAAAATGGTTCACTAAAACTCAGAAGAAGAAAAATTATCTTGGCTAGCACTTAACTAACATAACTATTGCTAAGGCTCAAGCTTAGAAAATGCAAACAATTCCAGAATATGTCATTTATGGTTCTGAGACCAAGGATTTTACATGGTTACTTTGGGTGCATCTAAATTTCATGACATAATACAAAGTGCCAGATTCATAACTGGGGCAAGGGAAAACTAAAATAAAATACAAAAAAGTTACAATCTATAGCCTTACCTCAAATTAGGCTTTTTTTAATCCATGCAGAATACAATAGAGCCCTAGAATTTATCACGACATCACATTTTCACAAACATAACTTTGAAAACTACTAAATTTATGAATTCACTAATAGTTATTGATTCAAATTCTAATATCTTGCACATAGATTGGTTTAAATTTTATCTTCTTTACTGTAATGACTACCATGTTTTAGCGTACCCTGCACATAGATTGGATTACTAAAGCATAAGGAAAAACTGTGGCATAATAATTTTTGAATGAGATGAAACAAAACCAATCTTATTACGTGTTTGCTTCAATCTAATCACAATAAATTAGACAAGTTCAAACATTTTTAATAGAAGTGATTGTTGCATTTCAACATGGTAGCCTAACAGAGCAAAATATCTATAATACTATATGATCCAGGGAAGACAATAAAAACATGATCACATTACAGAATTGGAAATGTAAGAGTAAGCACATGACACACACAAAAAAATAAAATTTCCATAGAGAGTGAATAGTAGAAGCATACACTACAGTAGTAGGAAAGAGTAATGAGCTAAGGATGAAGGAAGTAGTTTTTTACACAAACGTAAACCAAAGGTTGTTGTAATGTCACATTGCAAAAGAAAAAACAACAATGAAATCTTTGTGCATCCAACCAACCATCTTAGTCTAATTATTATATGTAATGTTGAATGGATTAAATTCTTTATTCTTGGTAGAAGTGAATGGAAGGAATAGTGTTGGTGTTAGGTTTCATTTATTATTGAATTCAATGGTTTCCAAGATGTGTTGAGGAGTTTTCTCCTTGTTTAATGTTAACTGCTCCTGCACAATCCACTCATACAATAGTGAAATGCTATGTGGAAGGGATGGTTGATAGTGTTCCTTCAGGGAAGGGGGATTTTGAAAGAATTTTTATCATTGCATTGTGTATTTCCAATATATTTGGATGAAGGGCAGACCAAGATAATGAAGGATCACTCATTGATTACATGATAACCAGGTTTTGAAGGGTCGCTGGTTGAGGGGACAGTCAAGGTCCAGATGATTGGGCCATTGGAGTACCCTATTTGTTTTTATTAATTGTTATTCAAATTGGATGCATGGATTTCTTGTGAATTATTGGCTGCTATGTATCTTGCAACTACATCTGTAAATCTGCATATATTTCTCTAGGGTATAAATCTAGGGTATAAATCTGCATAAATCAAAATCATTCTTTTTCCTATTTCCTTTTAACAAAGTCTCAATGATGAATGATACAATACATTTGATGCACTAAGCTATCAATAAAAATGGAGCCTAGCTAGAAGCTCATGGGCTGTTCACTTGATAAACACAGTCAACATTTCAAAAAAATTGATATCCTTGAGCACAAGCACCAATAACATCAAATAATGGATTTAAAGCATGGACTAGGGAATGACAATAGTAGAATGCGGTCATTTTAGTGAGCATCTCAGCAATATACAATGGCATCATTAAATGTGCCGGTAATATCAACAAACATGAATTCAAACATTTCAAAATAGTGAATTGATATCCTTGAGCACAAGCACCAATAACATCAAATGATAGAGATAAAGCATGGCCTAGGGCATGACACCAATAGAATGTGGTCATTTCAGAGACCATTCATGATCAAATAAAATGCAATGCAATGAAGATGAAGATGAAGAAATCACATACCTTCTCTCGTGCTCAGCTTTCACTCGCGCATTTTCTCCCACTCCTTTTCTCTGCAACTGAAATAAAAATGATTTGGGAATTTCACTTTTTATTTTCATCTATACCCTGAAACTATCAGAATCCTGATGGTCTATTTAAAACCCATCAGAATATCGACACCATCGGGGCCTATTACAAAAAAAAACACCAAGTTCATTTAAAAAAATTATTCATCGGAAGTTTCTGTCAAAATTTGGCCCCAAATGTAGTAGTGACATTATCACATGCACGCTAAGAAAAAGGACATTGGAGGATAAGGATTCCCCTTCACAGGCCCTTTGTGTTGCAGACAGTCCTTTTAGCATTTGATGAACCTTTTCTCTACCTATTAGTATTTCTACACTATTGTGATTTTGTAGCTTTCATTTTTCAGAAAGATGGGTTTAGGCTAGATTAGTGGAGTCATGGTAGTAATGCTCTTAGTATTGGAGCTCCTAGCATGTTGTTTCTTTGGTTGTGTATCTACCAAGGAGGTGGGTATTCATGCATGTATGATAGTATATATACATTAATTATTGATAGGGCTTATGGTTTGTGATAAATGGTTTAATGGGGGTGTGTTTTACAGGTTTTGTTATGGGTATATGTTGTCTATTCGGGTGGCCATGGAGGGTTGTAGCTAGAGGAAGTGTCTGAAATGCATCATTATATGATTCTCTCTGTCAAAGAAAGGTTGGTCCATTGTTACTGTACTACATGAATTATGCTAGTCTCTTTTTATTCTTGAGCTCTCTAACATTTTGAGGTTGGACCATTGAGTTTCATGAGTTATGCTTGTTTCTTTCCATTCTTGAGCTCTCTAACATTTTGATAAAGGATCATTGAATATGATTAAAAAATTGGTCTAAATAATAGACACAAGACAATCTAGAAAGATAAACGCAGTAAAGTTGCTGATAGGAAATTATAATTCTTTGTTTCTTGGTTTTTCTACTGTTGATGAAGCAAGGGAATCATTTCTATATAGTTACAAGCATTCTTTCAATGGCTTTGCAGCTCAACTTTCTCCTACAGAAGCTTCTGTCATATCAGGTAGCTCTGCAAAAAGTACAATAAAAAGCTATGCTTCACATGCTATTACCACATCAGTTTATGGGGGTTGATTTCATAAAATGGTTATGAAAATTTTATGTTTTCTTGACAATTATTTTAACCTACCATTCTAATAATATGAGAGACAAGAGCTTGTTGAAAGTATATGAAAATCCATGTGGGTCAATTTTATAAAATGGTTATGGAAATTTATGTTTACTTGACAATTCATCTAAACCTACCATTCTAAGAATATGAAGGACAAAGAGCTTGTTGATGGTATATGTAAGATTATTGGTTTTTTTTGTGTGTTGAGCATGTGGATCTGGAGGCAGCTATGCTTGACAATAGATAGTACTTTAAATACTTGTCCAAAGTTCCAAAAATTGGTTTGTCTGATGTACTGACTTGTAATGTTCACGTAAATCTCACCAAAGCAAGGGAACAAAGATCAGTCAAGGAATTTTGGCATTAAAGGTGTGATCATTTTGGGTTATGGTGAAGTTTAATTTCATCTTGTCCCACCCCCGGTCTTAACTAAAATTCTATTTGTTATTATTATGCTTTCTTTTGGATTAGTTTGGGATCAAACATAATGATCGACAAAAATCTATCAGATCTAATTCAAAAAATAACTGTAGAAACTTCATAAATATGATTCTATTTGTTGAATAATGACATTCTCACAAATATAATGTACTTCTATATACTGGATGTAGAAATGGAAGGGGTGATATTTGTATTGCCAAGCAAAGGAAGAAGGATGCACACCACAAGGTCATGGATTTGTTTGGGTATAGATGACAGGGCACAACAACATGAGTCTTCCTCTTTAAACACCTTGTGGAAACAGGTAAAATATGGGTAAAATACAATAATTGGGCTCCTAGATTCAAGTGCACATACATTTTAAGTTAATTATACGTATAGATAGAGAGTATATTGGTCTTTCATTTATGGATATGTATCCTCAATATAAGAAAATAGAAATTAATTGAAAGCTTTACAAATGTATTTTTGACTTCAGACCTGAGCTCTTTTAGAAATTTGGGTGTTTCATTCTAAATATGAGGGGTTCTCATTTTAGTTGAAAATTTTGGCTTGAAATCCTTCTATATTCACTTAAAGGTGGTTTTCATTGTATTCTCTAGAATAAATCTTGTTGTGCATATTTGAAAATTCAATATCTCTCATTTTATATGAGAAACCATCTTTCTTTGATCCTATACAATGTACCAATGGTACTAGTCATATTTTGATTCTGTGTATATATTATTGCATCACTTTATACATTGATTAGTATTGATCGCTTATAATTTTATTGTATCATTTTACATGGGTCTCTCTGTTGTGTTTCTATGACATAGTGAAAATGATGACACGTTGATCATTTAATTTTTTATGTTTGGTTTGGTCAATGTGATGTCTCCTTCATGGCACTATATTTTAGTTCCTTTAGTTGGTACTTAATTTTACTTTGAAGTTATATCATACTCTTTATTTCAGCCCTTCTCCTAATTTGAAGTAGTAATAACTCTTCAACTT
>MU226705.1:7127-19508 GCA_018584345.1 Thuja plicata
ATCTTTCTGTTTTGAGTGGACCCTGGCAGCAACTGCAGAAACTCATCCGAGAAGCTAGGTTTTCCTTTTGGATCATCTCCACTGCCTCCACTGGTTGAATCCATGCTCATAGCAGTACTCATCTCTGTAGGATTTTTAATTTCTGGTTGGAATGATATTAAAACAAATCTAAGCACAACTCTGTATATCACTCAGAAATTTCAATTACTCGAGAACACTGTAACAGCTTTAAATATCACCTTCTGCTCTGAAATAATAACTTAGCTCTGAAATCACAAAATACGGTGAATAGGAATGAATGCACACTCCTATGTTTATAGCCACAAGGTTCAGAGTACATGGCTCAAAGTTTAGAAATGTCAGTTCTGCAATTAATTTGATATGCCATGAAACGTTCAAAAACCTAGCCGTAGTTTCTCGAGGTGACAAGAAATCAAATTTAAATCATGAGTATTTTGGCGCAATCACAAAAAATGGTTAAGACAGCTAACATGGCATTCTGTGATTCGTTCTCTGTCATCAATCTCAGCTACCTTTTGTACACAGTAATCAACAATTCTTTTATCTGATTGGCCGTCGGGTGATCTTCTCTGTCACGTCCTCCACTTGGTGCCGCATTTATAGATTCTATTTATCTCGCGACCTCGCAACCTCATAAAGTCTCTTTGTTGCGAGCACATCTCCTTAACCATGGTCTGATCATCAGATTTGGCAACCATGTAATTTCTTACCTCTGGTAACCCAAGCATTTCCAGCGATCAGGCGACTATGTGAAAATCTTAGTCGCGCAGGTTTAACCTTAACTCAATTTCTATCTCCAGACTACGCGACAAACTGTTACATTTAACATTTCATGGTAATCGCCAAGTCGCTGGATGTTCATGCCTCTTTACAAGACTTCATGACAAGCCTTTCATCGCTGAGTCGGGTGATAGACTTTACTTAATCCTTTTCTGAAATCACGTGCCTTTTTCTGTTTGCAGCGACCTCGTGACATACCTTAATCGCTGAGTCGGAAGGACTTCTTCCTTAGGGCACTTTTATCACCAAACTTAGCGACCACCGTTAGATCTTTTTACTTTTTCATCGAACGATTGTCCTTTAATCACTTTACAATTTCACATACCCTTAAAATATCACGAGACTTAGCGACCAAGGGTATAATGACTTAGGTCTCCTTATCGCTTGATCCCTTTTCCTCATTAAGCGATCACACAAAAACCAATAGCATTCTGACAGATGTCATCTATTACTTCGTCCACTTTATGCATTCTGGAAGTCTGACTCATCACCCCTGTTCTGGCGACATCCCGACTAAGTAAAATCACTTAACCTGAAACTGTTAGTCGCTGGGTTGGGACTGTTATCCACTAACCGCTAAATATCATGAGACCACGCGACTGAAGAGAAACCTTAACTGTTTGAATGTCCTGATCCAGCGATCACATGACATGAAGGAGGCGCAAGGTCAGAAGACATTTCTTTGACCTATTGACTCTTCACGCGATCACCCGACTGAAGGTGGGTCCCGTTCACTTAAAAGCTCAAAACATAATTATCAAGCGACAACCCGACCAAAAGGAAATCGCTAAGTTTCGAGACACTTAGAGAATATTCTATTTTTTAACGAGACTAAGTGACACAAAGGGAAAGAAAAGTCGGGAGATGTTTTGGCATATTCGTTTCTGTTAACGCGATCAAGCGACCTGACTTAAATTGTTTAAATAGCACATGCCTTTAGTGACTTGAAAAAGGTAACGAGGAAATAGAAAGACATGGCTAAGGGTTTTAAAATGCATCATTTAATACTTGGCCTTAGGGTTTTTTCAGGGTTTATCAAGATTTTGACAAGGAATTAGCATGAAAACCTGAAAACTTTCAGACAGGATGGCAAGGAACAGGGCAAAACAGCAAAAACATGAAATACAACCAACACACTCTTTGAGTGAATCAAATTTCCAAACTTGTTGGACTAAGTTCATTTTTCGCTTTCCATGTATGCTAGATTAAAATAAAGCTTTAGAGGGCCTACCTCCTGAGAATTCCTTTATGAAGGTGGTGAGAGGGAACGACCCAAAGTGGGAGACAATCACTTTTTTCGTGATATCATCCAACCCACTATAAAAAAATATACTTTACCTTAATTAGAAAGTGACTAAGTCTTGTTCAATTCATCCTCACTTCCTCGAGTAGTCCTTTAGGATTGCGCAAAATCATACTTTCGTGCGTGTGAGAAGCTTGCAAGGGGGTAAAGGAAATTGACAAGATTTAGAATGGACGTTTGATTAAAACCTTGTTAAATAGTAAGCCTACCCTTTTAGAGCCATTGTTAAACACCATATTTTCTTTACTCTTACGTAGATTTATTGGAAGAATTTCTTGTGCTATACCCGTAAACAAAACATCTGAGAACATACACTTTTAGTGTTGTTTTAGGGATATGGTTCAAATTTGATGTGTGTGTTGATTTTGTACTTTATTTTCATGCAAGAATCTACTGTAACAAGTCTGATCAAAACCTTTAAACTTTAAAAATTCAAAAAAATTGAAAATTTCAACTTTGATCAGCAAAGAGTCACCTACAAACAATTATGTTCCACCTACAAACAATTATGTACCACCTACAAACAATTTTGTGCTTCCTAGAAAAAATTATGTGCCACCTACAAAAAATTATGTGTTGCCTGCGAATTGCAGAGTGCCACATAGAGGAATTCCAATAACCACGTACCAATATTTAAAGGCCGCCTACACACAGGAAAGTGCCACCCATAAACAAAGAAGGGAAAACATGGGGAATTTCCCAAGGGTTTGGAAAGATTTTGAAATCATATTTGGATACCCTTTTTCAGAGTTATTTCTATCTAGTGCAACAAATAGATCAAATTCTTCAAAAACATTATAACGATGAATCTATTTGAGAAATGAATCAATCCTATGGTGGAGAATAATTATCAAAATCAAGATCAAAACCTCCATGGGACTCCATATGATGAAGTAACTGGAGATGAAATATTGGAGGCATCCCAAGATCCTAGGTTTATGGAAACAATGCACATAATTTTTACAAGGGATAAAGAAGCATATTTTTCTCAATTAGGAGCTACCCTTCCTCATAATCATGACGTATCAACCTTAAAGAAGGATGAGAAAAAAAAAGGATACATCCTATAATAAGGCATCATTAAGATCCATGTGTCCTTTTCTTTATGAACATGAGCCCTCCATATCTTCATCTTCTTCAAACAAAGAGGAATTTAAGCGCAACAAATCCATCTTTCATAAAGAACAATGTAATTACCATCCTATCTTTGATCAAGATAATGAAGAGAAAGGTACCATTATCAAGCAAGATCTAATATACAAACCTCTATCTAGCAAGGTTTCATCCATAACCTTTACTCCTTTCATCCTTTGTCCATCTCACAAAGCTTTACAACTATCCAAAATTCCTCCACGAAAGAGTGAGCCTAATGATGATACTTTCCACATTGACTATGTATACCCTCAAGGGCTAAATCTAAAAGAAACCCAAGCTAACTTACATCTTTATGCATATAATTTCCATGCTTCAAAGATCTTGGACCCCAAAGCTTCATTTGCTTCAATGCCTATTCAAAAGGATTCTCCATCATTCTTACAAACATTACCCATGCATATCCAAGAATCTACCTTGTCCTTTGAAGTGGCTCCATGTCAAGAGGATAATCCAAACAACAAAGAAAAAGTATCAATAAATATCAAGATCAAGATGTTATACAATCCCTTCCCATATTTTATGAAGGTCCCATATCCATAGAAGCTTGTTATGATCCCCTTGCATCCTCTCATGTCTTCCAAGCTGATATCCTTCCATTTCATGAACAAAGTGTCCTTCCAAGCTCCATATCTAGTCCACTTCCCAAGCAAGATCAAGATATCCCTTCCATCATTTCCAATGAACATATTGAAAATCAAGAGAAAAACATCCACTCTACACCATTTGAAGATCCTTGTCAAGATTGAAGTATCCCATCAACTCCTTGTCATGATCCTCTATATTCACCTCAAGAGACCATCATTCCTCCATATCCCTTTCATGATAATAAATCCCTTCAAGATTTATTTGATCCTATAAAAGTTGTTCCTATGAAAGCTACTCATGAGCCTAGTGGTGTAAAGATAAATCTTAAAGATAAGAACCTTGACAATGCAGCTGATTCCAAGGATATTGATATCCCTTTCACACCTTATCTTCCTCCATTAAAATGCAACCATATGCCTTCACAATCCTCCAAATCCATTTTGGGTTCCTATGTCCCAAAGCTAAATTATTCATCCCTTCCATTCATATTGGGTCCATATATTCCTCCATCAACCATGCCTACCATCCTTAGCTCTCCATTCACTTACCCTACCATGTATCAAGATCAAAAAAGGCACACATCTTTGAAGAATTTTCAAACACCAATCCATATGAACCCTCCATATTATTCCTATTCACCCACAATTCCTAAGTCTTTTGGAAGTAATTTGGATGTGCAACATAAAAAGAAAAAATCCAAGAATCCACATGTGTATAAAAATCACCATGTCCCATCTAATAGACATGTGCATGAAAAGAAAAAATAAATATCCAAAAGGCCACAAAGTTCCACCCAAAAAAAAGAAAAATAAAATAAAATGTGGGTTCCAAAATCCCTCATTAAAGAAATGCATTCAAAATAATCACAAAAGAAAGAAAAATCAAAGACTATGTGGATTCCCAAGTCACTTTTGAAATACTTGCACACAAAAGAAAAATCAAACTTGACATTCAAGCTTCCAAAGGCTTCCATCCCATCTCCTTCCAAACATTTTTCATGTTCCAAGTCTACTTTTTGTTCCTATATCCCAAAATCCACTATCTTAGCTACATCCTCACCTCCTTCATCCATTGTTACTACATCATTCCACCACCCTTCAAAGTTTGTCAAATTTGGTCTTGCCAACATTTCCATTTACAACATACCTTCTTCTTATCCTCACATTCATTATCCAACACATACTTTCCATCTTTCCATCCCTTTTATCCAATCTATCACATAAAATGTTCACCATCATCTACCCTTATATTCCATATGTGTCCTTTATCATCACCTTATCAATATATTTGAGCATCCTAGCCATATTCATGGTTTATTGTAGCATATATTTTAGAAGATCACTGTCCAAAGATCCAAATGTTGGGGAAATTTTGAAAAATACAAAGAAAAAAAAGAAAAAAAGTGCCTTGGTGAAAACCTGTAAAAAGGGCACCTTGGTAGCAAAAGTAAAGAGAAATAAATCCTTCCTATTGTGAAAACCACTTTTTGTGGCACCTTGGACAAGTACCATGATGAAAACCTGGCAAACAGGCATCATGCATAATTCCTTCCTATTGTGAAATCCACTTTTTGTGGTGCCTTGGACAAGTACCATGATGAAAATCTAGCAAATAGGCGTCATGCATAATTCCTTCCTCTTGCACTCTACACTTGGGGGCAAGTTTCATCCATGTTATCCTCCATCTTCCATATTCTACCATTCATCTCACTTGCATCCATATTCCCTCGTTTACCTTTGGTCTTGACAAGGTTGAACACATCCATGAGCATCAAGTATCTTTACACCGTTATCTTTTCCATCAGCTTATTCACTTGTTGCATCCATTCTACCCTATCATGATCTTGCTTCTCCCCAATCCACCTTCATTATACCTAATTAGTCTTTCCATAATCCCAAACCATCCACTCATAGCCTCCATCACTCCTTTATCCTGATCATGCTATCTTATCCACATCTTACCCCAAATTGATCCATTGGTCTTGATCGAAATGAAGGATGTAAATTACAAAATTTGTTATCAAAAAAACCTCTTGACATGTCCACTCTTTTGGACCACTCACTTTCATGACATCAAGTCATTATCCTATATGCTCTGTAGCATTGCATCATTGGTTTTCATTTCCTATCCAAAAACATGTTTTGCATTGCTATATCCTTTTTCCTTAGCTTGGGTAATCTTTAGGAGATGGTCCTATGGGTCACATTCAGATGTTTCATCCATCATGGCCTTTCCATCTCTAATCCAACAGCTTCCAAATCCATATTTCATGTCCTATACCTTGCTACACATTGGTGGCAAAACAATGTGATCTTGTTTGAGAGATGATAAAAATCTAAAAAATCTTTAAAAATATATATATATATCTAAAAATCCAAAAAACATTAAAAAATCTAAAAATCCAAAAATCTTTCATAAAGTCTCAAAGCTACATTCTTGCATACTAGGTTTCATTTGTCCCACGAGTTTCAGCAATCACAATTTTCACTTGGGGGAAAATCATTCATTTTGGTAACACACAGATTCAGAAGTGCAACATTTTGGTCACATGACAGAAGCATATTTTTAGATTCAAAGGAGAGATATTTTGGAACCTTTGATGGATATCATTGTTTGACCCTAAATAGTTTGATCTGACAACATGATCCTTGAGTTTCATTGACTTATTTTATCAGGATTAAAAATTAACAAACCCTAAATGATCAGCATGTTTAGAATTATTTTTGAAAATCTTGATACATTTCAAAACACTTGGAATTTTTGATGAGTTTTTCATTGACTTTTTTGAGCCATGTCTTTTTACCTAATCGATGATGTTTCGATTAGATTGGTGATGATGGAGACATGATGTTTTTCTTGAATTCTATGTGACTATTTTAAGGAAGATTCACTAACTTATGTGAATTCATCTAACGACAGGTCATCAAAGAACCATCGAGGACATTCATATGGGAAGGAGGGTTAACCTTTACTTATTTATGCAAAATGATACCTTGGATATTTAGATCTTCAATATCTTAATACCAAAATGCACTTGCAACATTGAATCTGATTAACCTGGTATTCATACTCCTATAGTTGGTCATTGAACTACTGAGGGTTGTACTTGGTTTTGCAGAAGGTTACCAAATGAGTTGAAATTCATATTCATTGTTAGAATAAATTTAGAATAACTAAGAGGGGAGGGGTGAATCAGTTATCCTTAGGTGTAGATGTAGAAAATAAAACTTTCTATATTTCAGATCTACTCGGCAGCAGTAGCATATATCAACAGCTTAATCATGTAGTTTACTATCTAATGAAATTAGCTTGTTGAAACATAACAATAAAACAAACCATAAGCATTAATAAAAGTTGACACAAGTATTTAACATGGAATACCAATATGGGAAAAAATACCAGTAACATGTTACCAAGTTTCACTCTTCTGAAGTGAGCTCTGTGAGGAGCCAACCCTGTTAAAGGTTATAATAACACACTGTTAGGTGTGACCCAGTTACAGGATTTAATCACCCTATCAGGAGTAGCCTTGTTAGAGGACTTAGAACATTCCATATGAATATCATCTTGTTAGATGATTTATACAAATGATGTTTAGGTCAACCTTGTTAAAGTATTTTAACTGATACAATGGTTAGAAAGTAATCAACAGTTGTGATCTGATACATACAACTTACTTTGCAAATTCAGATCCAATTACAGCTCTGATGTTAACTTACTGGATAGCCTGCATTGTCATATCAATCTTCTGATCTACTTAGAAATCAGTCAAGCAATAACACATGCAACTCTCTGCTTCTATATTCAGCCTTCTCTACTAGATCATGCCAAACAGTAAATCAACCATGCAATCCTCTTGCCTACACACATGTACTTTCACATTCAGCAACACACAATGAATAACCCCCTGAGGTTATCATATACCTCTCTATCTAGGTCAGATAAATCTTTGCCACTTAATCAAGATCGTAGGTCAGATCCAATGGATCATTCCATCATTGCATTACATTTGCTTCTCCAAAGTAGTCTCTAATTAAATCTTGAAACCATGCATTAATTACAGTTACCCATACATTAAATGATGTGGATCAATCTTTAATTAACATTACATATCCCAATAAAATTAACTAAGTTGGCTAGAGATCTCAAATCTCATCATTAATCCAATTACTGTAAGTCGGCCAACATCACTATTTTCAATCAGCAATTTCACTAGTGCTCGACACTGAACAAACTTGCTTGTCACAAACAACTTCGCTCGACACAAACAACTTTTCTTCGTAGAAGCAACTTTGCTCGGCACAAGCCAAACTTTGCTCAGCACAAAATAGCCAAAAAAATTGTCTTTGAAAGATAAACAACTAATTACGTTGCCAGAGTGCAAACTGATCAAGTACCCTTTTATTTGCCTTAACTCAACCATTCACTTGGTCTTCTTGTTAAATCTTATTCATCAATAATAGATATGGTACTCAAACAGATAACAATAGTCTCACCAGCTAAGGTTTGATAGCAATGACAAAATAACAATTGCTTGCATTGTCACTTTCCAACAATCTCCCTCTTTGCCATTGATGGCAACACAAAATATTAAAACAATGATTTAACAAGCATAGTTACCCTACAATCCAAAAAGTCACCTGTGTTCCTTAATATGAATGAATCTTCATTAATGTCTTTAGCTTCATTCTGATTCTCATCTGTAAAACATTTCTCCCTCTATGTCTTGTAATCACACTATAATCATCTCTGCCTAATCATCTGTAGACTCCCTTTGAGTAGATAATCACTTCAATGTTTTTAATAGTAACTTCTACCTCTTTATAGTTCTTCCTTTATGTAATCTCTCCCTCTTGGTAATCTCTTCCTTTAGGCAATCTCTCCCTCTTTGACAACAATTCCAAAGACATTGATATCTTTATCATGTAGATCTTCAGTATCATGCTGATCCTATCATCTTGATTATGACTAATTTTCTTTTCTGTCCTTGTCCAACTTCACAACTTTAGTCAGCAACCTAAAGTGTGACTTACTGTGCATCAATGTATCAAGTATTCTGAATGTAATATTTTATGCAACAGTACCATACAGAACTTAATTAGCCTCAGTTAGGGGAATCACCCCCATTTTACCTCATAGATACTCATGATCATCCTTGGGTAGTGCCTTTGTGAATATGTCTTCTAATTTTTCTTTAGTGTTCACATAATCCAGTCTCACTTCTTTATTCTGAACTAGATCCCTCAAGTAATGATACTTGATAGCTATGTGCTTTGTCTTTGAGTGCATAATAGGGTTTTTCAAAATATTAATGGCACTCATGTTATCACAATATATGACAATAGGTTCAGTGATTTCTTCCTTCATACCCTTCAATAGTATCTTCAACAACACAATGTTAGAACAGTTGACTATTGCTACCACATACTTGGCTTCAGCTGTAGATTGTGAGGTGCAGTTTTGTTTCTTGCTTGTCAATGAGATCAATATTTTTTGTAAAAGAAATGCTCCACTAGTAGTGTTTTTCTTGTCATCAACATTTCCAGCCCAATTAGAGTCAGTGTAAACTTTGAGTTCAAACTTGTCATTCTTCTTGTAGTATAGACCATAGTCATCAGTTCCTTTCAAATATCTTAGAATCCTTTTCACTTCCATCATGTGAGTTTCCTTGGGGTTAGCAGAAAACCTTGCAAAAATTCTAACAGCTAGGGCAATGTCAGGTCTACTGTGTACAACATACTGTAGTTTTCCAATCATTGATCTGTAGAGTGTTTTGTTCACTTCTTTTGTGTCATCATCTTTTGTCAACTTCTGTCTAGTAGCCATGGGTGTACTTCCAAATGTTTTTAGTATCTCCTTGATATATTTAGATTGAGTGATATAGATACCATTCTTCATTTGATAAATTTATAAGCCAACAAATAATTTTATTTCACCAAACATAGACATCTCAAACTCAGTTTGCATCTTTGTTGTAAATTTTTGGCATAACACATCTTGTCCACTAAATATGATGTCATCTACCAAAATTTCAGCTAATAATGTACCTTTGCTTTGCTCTATCTTTAAGTATAGGTTTTTGTTTTCATTGGTTCTTGCAAATCCAATCTTGATTAGATAATTGTGCAATCTCTCATACCATGCTTTTGGCCCTTGCTTCAGTCCATATAATTCTTTGTGCAATCTGCAAACCATATTCCTTTTGTCTGGTTCAATAAAACCATCAGCTTTCTCAATATACACTTCTTCTTCCAAGATACCATTGAGAAATGTATATTTCACATCCATCTGATAAACATTGAATCATTTATAGGCTGCATATGCAAGTAAGGTTCTGACTCCATCCAATCTTGCAACTGGGGTGAATGTTTCACCATAGTCAATTCCTTCCTCCTGTGCATAACCCTTGCATACCAGTCTAGCTTTATTTTTTATCACATCTCCATGATCATTTAGTTTATTCATGAATACCCACTTTGTACCAATTACATTTTTATCCTTCGGCCTAGGTACAAGTGTCCAAGTCTTGTTCTTCTCAATTTGTTCAATTTTCTCATTCATTGCCTGTATCCAATCTTCATTTTCTAAAGCATCTTTCACTGTTTGGGGATCAAATTCACATAATAGACATGTGCCATTTCTCAACTTACTTCATGTCATAACTGCAGAATCATTTGATCCAATGATTTTATTAGAATTGTGGTGTCTCCTCACATATTTTTCTAGAGTAGGCTCAGTCCTTGCTTTAGGTACATTGTTTGTATTCAGTTCTGGTTGATTCTGAGACTCGGCATCTCCATTAGATAGCTCGACATTCACTTCTTGTTGCTTGGAAACTCCACTCTATGACTCGGCAGGTGCATGTTGTTGTTGGGAAGTAGTCTCAAGAAGTGTATTAGAATCTTCCTCATCTAGATATATGAATAATCTACAGCTTTCAGGCTCTTGTGTACTTTCAGCTTCATTCCTTCTGCAAACTCATCAATTCTTACATTTGCACTTTCCACAACTTTGTTAGTATTATAATTCAAACATTTGTATGCTTTGGTTTTTGTTGAATAACCAAGGAATATGCCTTCTTCACCTTTAGCATCAAGTTTTCCATTTCTCTTGTCCTTCAGTATAAAACATTTGCTTCCAAATACTTTAAAGTACTTTACACTAGGTACATAACCATACCAAAGTTCATAAGGTGTAGCATTTGTACCTTTATTGACTTGTACTCTATTCAGGGTATAGATTGTAGTACTTACAACTTCTTTCTAGTATTTCTATGCAACATTCTTCTCCATCATTAGTGTTCTTGGACAGTCCATGATAGATCTAATCCTTCGTTCAGCAATACCATTTCATGGAGGAGTCCTGGGTGTGGACATTTGTCTCTTTATGCCTTGGTCATTGCAGAACCTATTGAACTCATTAGAAATAAACTCTCCACCTCTATCAGATCTTAAGCATTTGAAAATTTTGCCTGTTTCCTTTTCAACTTTAGCTAAGTACCGTTTAAATAACTGGAATGCATCAGATTTTTCCTTGAGAAACATTACAGTCATCATCCTTGAATAATCATCAACAAATAGAATAAAGTATCTAGCACCATAGTAGTTTCTTTCTCCAATGGGACCATAGAGATCAGTATGGACTAATTCTAGAATTTCCTCTTAAATATGTGTTTTACTCTTGAAACTAGACTTAGTCATCTTTCCTAGTTGACATTGTTTACACATAGCATTCTCAGGTTTCTTTAACTTAGGTAGCCCTCTAACCCTTTTAAATTTACTTATGCTTACCAAGTTATCAAAGTTCACATGACACAACCTCTTATGCCATAACCACACATCATTGTACTATGCAAACAAACATGTTTCTTCAGATAAATCTAGATAAAATAAGTTACCTTTAGTCTGATCACCACTTCCAACAAGTTCTCCAATATAATCATAGATCTTTGCTTTTTTGTGATGGAACTCAACTCTGTAACCAGAAGTGTTCAGCTGTGCAACACTCAGAAAATTATATTTAAGATCATCAACCCAATATACATTATCACATCTGATTTTGTCAGTTAAGTTGATCAATCCTTTACCTTTGATAAGACATGGTGCATCATTACCAAATTTTACATATCCTCCTTTGCATTGGTTTAGGGTTTCAAACTTATCCTTGTCACTAGTCATATGATGGGAACAACCATTGTCAGTGATCCAATGATCATTTTTACTCTTATAAGAGATTAATGCAGTTTTCTCATCATCATCAGAATCTTATTTCATTGCAACATAAACAACTTCTATATCATTGTCATCAGAATTGTCAATATCATTGTCAGAAGTTTCTTCAGCAATATAACAAGATTTCTTACCTTTGTCTTTGTAATCCTTATATTTCTTGAAGTCTTGATCATCCTTTTTGTCTTTGTATTCTTTGTATTTGTTTTCCTTTCTTTCATCTTTTTCATTCTTATCAGGACATCTAGCAGCTATATGACCAACTTTATTGCATGAAAAACAAATGATAGGAAGTTTACCTCTGTATTT
>MU226705.1:41240-58353 GCA_018584345.1 Thuja plicata
CTTTCTAGTTAGAAGGAAATAGGCCAATATTAGTGGTTTTACATGTTTTAACTAACCTTTCAAGCTAATGCAATGACCTATTGAGTGTTTGTGTCATTTTCAACAGGTACCCATTTACACACACACAGTATAGAGGAATAGTTCAAAAAGGTAAGAATATTCTTTCCTAAGTTTCATGAAGAGGATGTGTTGAATAAAGTAGTAAGTGTGGAACAAAAGTTAATTCAAATGGATCATGTTTTAGAGGATACTTTGTACGATGTTAGTGTAGATGCATATTGGTGGAGGTAGTTGGTATGTACTAGGTTGAATCTCACAAGATTAGAGAGGATTGAGAGTTACAACTGGTGGAGGAGGCCAGATTATAATGAAACTAATTTTACATTGATGAAAAGGATTTAAGAGCATAATTTTGGAGAAGGATGATGATTGTTCTAGATAAGTGTTTGAGGAAGAGGGAAAAAATTGAATTCATGATATTTTTTCCAGAAATTGAGTTCATTGTAGATTGCATTGAATATGGAAGAGTCGTTCAATCACTCAAATTGCATTTGTGAGCTATGCTCACAAAATTCTTTCTATGCGAGTCTGATGTAGGAGCATCGTGAACAAATTTAACTCAATTGGAAGGTAGTGTGTGGAAAGATAAATGCCACAACTTAGAAAGAAAAATGAAAAACATGGGAATGAACCTACATGAATCTTGAATTATACAAATATTTCCAAATTTTGAAGAAAATAATACATGAAATAATTACAAATTTATAAAATTGAAAGACAAATATTGAGTTGAAGAGTTGCACATTAGAGGGAAGGTGAAAATTTTATCATTTTGAAATAAATAAAAAATATCTAGGAAATGACCATAAGGAGCAGGAAGCCTATATATGGGTGTACAATAGTTGAGAAAGTAAAAGAGCATGCAAAAAAGAAATATGATTAGGCGTGGAAATACAAGAAAAAAATTAAAAAGTGGAGTAGTGTCTAAAGAGATAGAATGTCTCTGAGTAGGAAAGAAGTTTGGGGAATCACAAATTTAAAAATTAATAGGCGATGACAAGGAAACATACTAAAGTGAGTTATCATAAATAAAACTTGAGAGATGGCCACATTAATAAAATTTATAATTTTTAAATTGATTGTTGTTTGGTGGAATTTATGAAGAAATAGGAGCATGTTGGCCATAGGTGGCTTGAAAAAGTAAAAGAAAAGGTATTCCTATTGAAAACATATTTTGTTGTTGTTGCAAAAAATTGTGATGCATATAAAATAAAAGAACCTTAGTTTGAATGCACATGGGAGAGAGAGAATAGTTGGTAGTGTAGATTGCACATATGAAGAACTAAACAAAAGTAGTAGTGATAATTTATGGTGTGTGAAGGTCTAAAATATGATTTTTTCTTCTAGTATACTAGATGTTTCCTGAACAACAAGTTGAACTATTTTAGTATTAATCTAGAAAGTTTCTCCCCTACAATTATATGGTAGGAGGGCCTCTACAATTCTATGAGGCTATAATGTAATAATATAATTCACTGGTTAATTAACAAGACAATTACCTACTATTATAAAGTGAAGGTAGATTAAATAGGGAATTCTAGTTTGTTCTCTTAGAACAGTAGAGGCCCAGCCTACTAACATAACTCTAATTCACCATGAACACCTAGGTGTGGATTCATAGGGACTATACTATACTATCCATATATTTTACATGTTTGTAGAACATTATATGGCATCATAATAAAATGATACAAATCTTAGGTAAGAATATAAAACTCACTATAACACCCTTTTTTCTATTATTTTATTGAAGCAACATATAGATCATTTATCACCAGAAAAAGACATACAATTACTACTAGTGATTGATGATTTTTAGGCAGTTGGTTCCCTATTGGATTTTTCAAACGATTCCTTGGTTTGGGAGACTCTATGTCAATGTCAATTTTTGGCTGGATAGAAAAAGAAGAAACATATAAATGTGAATAAATTTAATCATTGTGAATTCAATCTTTAATGGATCTTCTTGTCTGAGATTTTAGGCATAGGTGAGTCCAAATATATTTTGATAATAATCTCTATGTTTGGATTTCATATCTTCTAACATATTTCACATGCTTTAAGTAAAACACTGAAAAATATGTGCTTCCATTTGATTAGTGATACCAACTCTAGTATCCACATAAAAAAAGAGTTTCACAAAGCTAGAGCTATCAAAATAAATATCTCCAAATCTTAGCTCAGTGTGGATGATCCCTAGAGGAACGTATTTTCACAAAATGTGTGAACCCTTGATTAAGGTGTGACCCTTGAACAACCATGTGAAAAATGGAAACAATCCTAAAATGTGAGACCCTGTTAAGTAGGGTTGAATTTGTAGAGAAGGTTTATTTCCTTTCTTATTAGAATACAAGTGTTGATCCATTCCAACACCTTAAAACCTACTTATCAACATATTCTAACAAATTTTTAGAGGAAAAGGAAATAAGGAATGCACAAAAGGGAAAGGAGGTGATGTAACAAGATAATAGTTTGTTTCTTTCTTCCTATAGTTTCACATGACATCAACAAATGACCCCAGAATATACATAAATCTCTATCCTAATCCATCCCTAAAGACTCATATGGAGGTTAAAACCTATAAGATTGTTAGATGAAAGAAAAATTTAAAATACAACAACTATAAGCCTGTTTAACATTACATACAATCTGGAAATAGAGAAAAACATATTTTAAATAAAAAGGCAAGATGATTTGCACACAATATCTAAATTAGAGAAATGTAAAAAAAAATATTTTATATTAATGAAAAGATAAGAAAAATTTAAATATATGGAAAGACCAAAGTATCTACAAAAGAAAAGGGAGAGGGTAGAAAATTTATTACAAGATTTGTTTTGTTGGTCAATCATTACTCAGATTTAAAATTTGAAATCAAAAGCCTAACAGGTAGCTAGGGTTTACTTGTAAGACAAACTAATCAAATAGACTAGATCTAAAATATGATCTTGGCATGATATTTGTTCCTAAATAATGACAAAAATACACTGCAATATATGTCATTAATGTCAAGGACAATTATTTCAAATCAAGGAAATTATGAGATAGATATGGCATAATTGTTCTCTTTTCTAGATTGAAAAGAGGCATGAAAATAATCTTGCGATCATATATGCAGTTCCCGGAGGAGGTGATAGTGCCATAAAAATTTGATGAAATTGTATAAAAAAAAAATTGGAGGTATATAGGGAATTAATTTTTATTTCTCTTCCTTCTTTAATAGCACCATAGCCATTGAATTTTTAAAGTGGACTACGAATTTGAATGTTGACTATCAACTTTCAACACATTGTCAGATAGTTAGGATCTATTGAGAATCTTTCCAATTAAGTTTTAAAGTATGACCATTGATGTATGTGCTACCCTAATATTAGATAGTTAGTGTCAAAATAGAGAGCATATATGAATCTAAAAGTGTCTAGAAGCAATGATAGTCTTCAAATTAATTTTTTGAATTTTCAACACACTATAGACTTCTAACTATGTTTTGAAAAGTAGAAATATTCATTGAGTCAGTTGGTTGGACATATTCTGAACCATGGAATAGTTGCAGGTAGTGACAGATTCACATGTTAAATTATTTCTTGATGAATGAATATGAGTAATTCATCACTATACATGACAAAAAATAAAGATATGAATTCAAAGAAAGGTCAAATGATTGGGCAGTTATGGTATGAAAGAAGTCACCAACTAGGCTCTAAATACTTACAAAACACTGGTGACAAAGACTGATACTAAACATAGAAGGTGGTCTAAGAAACTGAGGTCAATAAATAGATAAGGAAATAATCTCAAAGTAGTTAAAGTAGTTTCTTAGGTGATAGTTGAAGGGATCAGTTGGTTAATGTAAGATTATAATTTGAAATTGTATAGTCAAAAATTCCATATCCCTATTTGCAATTTAGGCCACCCTATTGTAACCACTTTAGTGTCCATTCCCATAGCACTTGTGTAGGTCCATTTGATACCTTGGATTGTCCTATACCCTCTCAAGATGTTTAAAATATTTGTCAGCATCTATATTCTTACGACATAATTACATTAATCATGTGTTTCCTTTTTCACGTATCATTCTTTAGAGTGATTTGTTTGGACACTAGCGCATCACACAAAAATCTATGCATGTTGTGTTTTAGTCTACCAACATCCCAATATTAAAATATCACTCTTGTACATGTTTTCCACTTGTCACTTTCTTTTCTCAGCGGAACAATGCAAAATCTTCTAGAATGGCCTACAATAGTTTATTATTAGCTACAAAATTATTTACAATAATTTCTCTAGCTTTCTTGGCTTCTTCAATATTTCTAGAAATACCTTCCTATATCTATTGTGTCTTTGATCATCTTATAATTCATCACATCCCTTTCTATCAATATTATTTTATTTTATGCAATAGGGTTTTTACTCCACTAGAAGGTTTTGTTTCTATTTGCATATCTCACATAATAGGGGTTCTCCTCCATCTAGTGGGGTTTATTTCTATTACATTGTCATTTATTTATATTTGATTCAATCTATCATGTATCTAACAGTTGTGGAGGTGGAAACACCAAAGTAGAGACTTGATTGAGGAAAGTATCCAAACAACTCCAAACAATTTTCTGTCTCTACACGTGTACATTTTTTTTGAAGCGTACAACCATACGAGGGTTTGCATATATTTTATTCATTTTATTTCTATTTATCTCTATTAATTAATATATTTTATCATTTTCATGAGTTTTCATTTTTGTAGAATATCTAAAGCATAGACCCAAGTTTTTGTGATAATCAAGGCACTTTTTGTTTCAGTTCACACAAGACTATAGTGTATCACATAGATGTTTTTGCATTGCGTTAGCATCCTTGGAAAAGATACTTAGATTTGGACTGAAGACTCTCTATCATATGGTATTTCCATTTCTGAAATAAAAATATTATTTTCTTCATCTAAAATAGGATATTTCCTCTTCTTTATCTAGTTTGGAGGTATCTAAATGTATCTTGTGAATTTCATTCTGAATGGAATATAGTTTTCCTTTAGTAGCGTCAAATATATGACATTACATTTTGGTGAACCCTATGTAAGAAATCATTCATCATTCTCAAAAGAAATATTTATCATTCCTTTGGGTAGTCCTTATACCTATAAAAAAAGAGGACAATTCAAAGGTTTTACCTTCCAAAAAAAAAATTTCAGTGTGTTGCCCCAAACCCCATTTCATGTTGGCACTTCTAGGATAATACATCGACCTTCAACTGACTTCTATATATTAATATTAAAAAATGAACTTTTATAAGTGGTGTAGGAGCACCCATAGGTTGTTTAGGAAATCTAGCTAGTTTAGTTGTCCGTGTATGCCTTATTGCATTTTCAGTTGTAAAAATATTGATTCAAGCTTAATGTCATGTTGACCATAGCATAGGTAAGATGGGATGATCAATTTGAGTCTCAAGACCATTTAGGAAGTGCAATTAGGTCTAAGAAGTTGTAAAGCCTTATAATTGGCACATGTGTGATGATGATGTCATCATGAGTTTAGTAGGGTTTAGGATAGGTTGGAAATGTATTTCAACCTTAATTTAGGTTGTTGGTAAAGTTTGGTGGAAAATTGGAACTATTTTTCTTAGTTGACAAGAAATGAGAAAAGTTGCAAAAGTTGCAAAATGCAACTTTGCAAAGTTGCTCTGAAAATTTTTGCAAGAATTGGACAACTCATCCAAAATATTCCCTAAGTGGTTGATAACTAATCCACCACCCTATATAAGGGAATTGGAGACCAAGTAGCAAGGTTGGATGCCTACTATGCAGACTAGATTTTTGCTATCAACAAAGCATATGTGACTGTGTGTGTAGTTTTGTTGTTTTTTGCATAACATTGGTAATTTAATGGATTATATTTGGCACTATAACTTGTGCATGATGTAGGGTATTTAGTTTCTTGAATATGTGTAGCATTTTATAGAAATTTTTTTACTTTCAAGCACTTCTTCTAAATATTTTGTGTTCTACATTGTCTCTGGACTGAACCAGATAGTTTGTAAATAATGGAGTGCTAGATCATTTTCCCAATGTAAAAATTATATGGCCCTTTGGGAATAATGAATAGACTCCATGTGTGTACATATGGAAAGATTTGGGGCTCTTAAAATCACACTATCTATTTTTGGAGTCTTGCCCTAGGCGAGCCAAAGAAGAGCCCGGCTAGGAAAGCCCATAGTGCAGAGCACTTAATTTGTAGAGCTGATCACTTTGAGAAAAAATTCCTTTTGGATAAGGAAGATATGAGTCTTACCAAGAATTTTTAAAGAGGAAGAGACTCTACCAATCAATTTGTGAGGGGAAAACCTATAAAGTTGCAGAGGAGCTAGGAAAGGCCTAAAAAGCCTTATTTTTCCTCATTTTTCAGTTAGGGCTTTGTATGGACAGTTGTGACCCCAAGACCCAAAAATTTTTTGAGGGGTGGGAATATGAACTAGGAATCCCAAGAAAATACTATGGATTTATTTGGAAGGATTTAGGTAAGATCCCTAATTTCTTGGAGTAGGATACCTAATAGGACTAGTAGCCTTTTAGGCCTAATTAGGAAGATTGGGGAAATCAACTTGAAAATGGAACTAGGTGGATTAATAATACCCCTAGTAGGATGGTTTGAATCTTTTAGAAGCACCTCCACACCTCTGTAAACCTATTTCAATAATTTTGAGGTTAGAATACTTTAAGGTGATTTAAGGGCTAATGGTTAGAGTTAAAAGATTGCATCAAGTGTTGACTTGATATAAAGAACTTTATTAATAGTTTGGTTGGCTAGAAGAACCAAGGTACCCCAAGAAGGTGAAGATCCTATAGGTTTCAAGTGGTGGAGAGATACCCTAGAATTATTCCAAGAAAGACCAAGAGCATGAATCAGTGAGTGATCCATCCAACCTCCTTTTTAGAGTGGTATTAGAGACCTAAAAATATTTTAGATTGCTAGTGTATGTCAGATTATGAGTCTAGTGGGTCCACAATCATGGTAACTAATGTGGAACTGGAAAAGAAGGTCTATGAACAAGAGGAAGATAACAATCTATTAATGGAAAAAATAGCACAACTTGAACAAGCACTAAGTGCAGTGCAGACCAAGACTGATGAGGTCAGTGATAAGTTGGAAGGGAGAGAATCTAAGGGTAAAGAGGTTGCAGAGGAAGACATGATCCCTAAACTTGACCCTGTATTGCAAGATGAGCCTTTCTTGAAGGAATTTAAGGCTATGAGTGGGAAAGCACTTGAAGGCATACCACTATTCAGTGGGAAGATGGTGGCAAGTCTAGTTATGGACTGGATTGAGGGCATGGAAAATCACTTTGAATGTGATGAAGTTACAAAAGCTCAGAAGATCAAAGTAGCAAAGTCAATAATTAGAGGCTTTGCTTTGACATGGTGGAAGTTCATTCAGTCAGAGAGAGAAAAAGAAGGAAAGAAACTAATTTAAAATTGGAAGGGAATGATTAACAAAGTGAAGGAAGCATACATGCTAGATGCTTTTGAAATCCAACTACATAAGAAAAGGCAGAGCTTAAGACATAAGGATCTTGATGTCAATTCCTACACTGAGGAATTTTAGAAGTTGTGCATGAGATCAAATGTCTCTGAGGATGAAAGCCTTAAGGTGGCTAGATATCTTAATGGATTGAAGTGGAATATCCAAGAATAGGTGACTCTTCTCAGTCCCAAAATAGTGCACCAATGTTATTGATTGGCTATAAAGGTTGAAGAAAAGAGTAGAAGAAGGAAAGATCAGACTTTCAAGAATAGAGGAAGATGAAGGGATCAAAGAGGACACATAGGAGGATACCAAGGGAGAGGGACTACTCAGAGAAGCCAAGGAGAGTATAAACTTGTAGATCATGGTAATGAGATCACTCCCAGAGGAGGTCATGGAAGAGGTAGAGGAACTCAAGGGGGTTCTAACAGAAGAAGAGGAGCAAGTAGAGGTAATTCCTAGTTTACTTTCATGAAATACTATAATTATGGATAGATAGGTCATCCTTCTTATAGGTTCCCTAAGAAAGAAAATTCTTCTAGCATAGAGAAGAGGATAGGATATGTTCAATAAGACACCATGAGTGTCAATTCACTTGAGATTGGTCATATTGAATCATAAATGTGGGATAACTTGATGTTTAGAAGGGTTATAATCAGACAACCAATCAAGGAGGAGTCAAAATAAAGAAGAGCCTTATTAAGGGTGAGATACAAAATACTTGGAAAAGTGTGCAAAGTTATAGTGGATTTAGGGTCCACTAATAACATCATCTCATAGGAATCAATAAAGAAGCTTAAGTTAGAGAAGAAACCCCATACTAATCCCTACAAAGTTACATGGTTGAATAAGGGACAAAGTGTCCTTGCGAATGAGTAGACTTGGGTGGAATTCTCCATTGGAGGATATAAGGATGAATTGATTTATGATGTATTGCCTATGGATGCATGTCATCTTATATTGGGTAGGCCATGATAGTATGATAGATGAGCCATCTATTATGGGAAAGAGAACACCATCTCATTCAAGAAAGATGGGAAGACATTTAAGATATAGTCACTGTTGGATGATGAAGAAGTACAGTCAAAGACCCCTAGTGTCTTCTTAAGTAGTGGGAAGGAGTTCCTAAAAACACTCCAAAAAGGAGGTGAGGGGTATGCCATAGTGGTGACACCCAAAGAAGAGGAAAAGGTCACTCAAGAACCTATACTAGAATAAGTCCAGAAGTTACTCGGGAAGTTCAAAGACATAGTTAGTGATGGAACACCAACAACATTACCTCCTAAAAGGGCTATCAGTCATTAGATTGATTTCATAGAAAGGGCTTCATTGCATAATAAGAAATAATACAATCTCACACTAGAGTAGAACCTAGAAGTGGCTAGACAAGTGCAGGAGCTATTATACCAAGGACTAATAAAGAAAAAAATCAGTCCATGTGTTGTACCTATGGTCTTAGAATCAAAGAAAGGTGGTAAGTGGAGACTTTGCAATGACTCTAGGGCTATTAATAGGATTACAATCATATACAAATTCCCTATACCTAGGATTGAGGATTTGATAGACTATCTTGGAGGGGCAAAGTACTTCACTAAATTGGACATTAAAAGTGGGTACCACCATATTAGAATCAAAGAAGGTGATGCATGGAAGACATATTTTAAGAGTCCTACTAATGGGTTGTATGAGTGGAGATTTATTCCATTTGGCCTTTCAAATGCCCCTAGCAAATTCATGAGGCTCATGAATAAAGTGCTTAAGGATTTCAATAGGGTATTTGTGGTAGTGTATCTAGATGATATACTCATCTTCAGTAAGACAGTAGAGAAACATGGGAAGCATGTAGAAATGGTGCTCAAGAGGTTGTATGAGGAGAATTTATCCGTCAATCTAGAAAAGTGAGAGTTATTCAAGAAAGATCTTGTGTATTTAGGGTTTGTAGTATCCCAAGAGTCTTTTAAGATGGACCCTAGTAGGGTGGAAGCTATTATAAATTGGACTACACTAATGATAGGGATAGAGGTAAGGAGCTTTCATGGGTTAGCACAGTTTTATAGGATGTTTATAAGAAAATTCAGTGGCATTTGTGCACCAGTGCTTGATACCATTAAGAGTGGTCTAAAGACTAAGTTCAAGTGGACTCTTCAAGAAGAGAAGGATTTTGAGAAGTTGAATCAAGAAGTGGAAATTCACCCCATCCTTTTGTTACATGTATTTGATAAGATATTCACAGTGGAATGTGATGCTAGTGGAATTGCAGTAGCAGGAGTACTAAGCCAAGAAGATAGACCTATAGCTTTCTTTAGTGAGAAGCTCAATGAGGCTAAAAATAAGTACTCTACTTATTATTTAGAGTTATATCCTCTAGTTCAGTCTCTAAGGAAGTGGAGACATTATATCGTACATAAGGAGTTTGTAGTGTTTATAGATAACCAGGCACTTAGATACATCAACACACAAGAAAAACTAAGTAATAGGCAGTTGAAGTGGATGGAGTATCTTCAATAATTTACATTCACTATCAAGCATAAGAAGGGATATTTGAACAAGGTGGAAGATGCACTAAGTAGGAGGATGCTGATAGTGCAAGAAGTGAAATTCAAAAGCATTGGGATAGAGAGTTTCAATAATCTCTATGGAGAAGATGAAGGATTATCTGTAGCATATAAGGTATGTTCTGATTTTGAGAATCATTTTTAGAGTCAATTCTTAGAGTATACATTACAGAGTGGGCTATTGTTCAAGGTAAATTAATTATGCATTCCCAAAGGATCAATGAGAGAAAATCTCATTTAGGAGAAGCATTGTGGTAGCTTAAGTGGACATTTTGGTATCAAAAAAACAATGGAGTTGGTATAGAGGTTTTATTATTGGCCCAAGTTGCCAAGAGATGTGATAAGGTATGTGGATCACTATGTGGTTTGTATGAAATCCAAAGGGGGAGCTAGTAATGTAGGTTTATATCAACCCTTACCCATTCCCAATAGACCATGGGAGTTCATTAGTATGGATTTTGTGGTGGGCCTTCCTAAGCCCAAGACAGGGTTGGATAGTGTTTATGTGGTGGTAGGTAGATTTAGCAAGATGAGTCATTTCATTCCATGTAAGACCACTCATGATGCTAGCTACATTTCTCATCTCTTTTTCATGGAGATTGTGAGGATACATGTACTACCCCTAAGTATAGTGTCTGACAGAGATTTTAAGTTCATGAGTCACTTTTAGAAGAATCTATGGAGAAGGCTAGGCACTAACTTGTCTTTTGGTTCAACTTACCATTCTCACACTGATGGTCAAACTGAGATGATGAATAGGGTGTTAGGTAACCTTCTCAAATGCCTAACCAAGGAGTATGAATAGACTTTGGATTTGATCATTCGTCAAGATTAATATACATATAATGATAGTGTGAATAGGAAAATAGGGAGAAGTCCTTTTGAGATAGTATATGGAATGTATCCAAGGGGTGTATGTGAGCTCAAAGATATAGGAGCTATGGAGCATAGGAGTGGACATATAGAGGATTTCACTAAAACCATGAAGGAGATTTAGGAGAAAGTGAAGAAGACTATCATTGAAGCTACTCAAAGGCCAAAAGCTAAGGTGGATGTGTCGAGAAAGGAGTGCCAACAAAGTTGCAAATGAAGAGAGATGGGACCATGCAAGGTGATAGCTAAGTATGGATAGAATTATTACAAGGTGGAGCTTCCTAAAGATTTAAGTATTTCACCAGTGTTTAATGTAGCTGACTTGATCAAGTACAAGGGACCACTGACAGAAGTGAATGATAACAGTAAGGAAATATTGGACAAGGTGAGTACTGAGGTCTTACCTCCTACAAACATGCTTCAAGCAAACACGATCTTGGAATCCAAAGTGAAGAAGTCTACAAGGCACAAGGTGTACATGGAATACAACATATAGTAGAAGGACAAGCTGGAATATAAGGCTACATAGGTGGAAGAATCTCATTTCAAGAAGCATGGCATTGATTTATCTCTGATATCTCCCCAAATTCCTTAGTGTTTGTGTAGAGGAGGAGAATGGTGCTGGAGCACCCATAGGTTGTTTAGGAAATATAGCTAGTTTTGTTGTGTGTGTGTGTGTGTGTGTGTGTGTGTGTGTGTGTGTGCCTTATGGAATTTTTGGTTGTGAAAATATTGATTCAAGCTTAATTTCATGTTGACCATAGCATAGGTGAGATAGGATGTTCAATTTGAGTCTTAGGACCTTCTAGGAAGTGCAATTAGGGCTAAGAAGTTGTAAAGCCTTATAATTGACACATGTGTGATGATGATATCATCATGACGGTAGTAGGGTCTAGGATAGGCTGGAAATTTATTTCAACCTTAATTTAGGTCATTGGTAAAGTTTTATGGAAAATTGAAACTATTTTGCTTAGTTGACAAGAAATGAGAAAAGTTACAAAAGTTGCAAAATGCAACTTTGCAAAGTTGCTCCAACACATTTTGCAAGAATTGGACAACTCATCCAAAAGATGCCATAAATGGTTGATAACTAATCCACCACCCTATATAAGGGAATTGGAGACCAAGTAGCAAGGTTGGATTCCTACTATATGGATTGGACATTTTCTATCAAGAAAGCATATGTGACTGTGTGTGTAGTTTTGTTGTTTTTTGCATCACATTGGTACTTTAATGGATTATATTTGGCACTGTAACTCATGCATGATGTAGGGTAGTTAATTTATTTAATTTTTTTGGAATTTGATAGACAATTTTGTTTACTTTCAAGAACTTCTTGTAAATATTTAATGTTCTACACTTTCTCTAGACTGAACCAAATAGTTTGTAAATAATGGGATGCTAGATCATTTTCCCACCGTAAAAATTGTACATCCCTTTAGAAATAGTGACTAGACTCCATGTGTGCACATATGGAAGGATTTGGGGCCCTTTAAAGCACAAGAGATATTTTTTGAGTCTTTCCCTAGGCGAGCCAGAGAAGAGCTCAACTAGGAAAGACCATAGTGCAGAGCACTTAATTTGCAGAGGTGATCACTTTGAGAAAAAACTCCTTTTGGAGAAGGAATATATGTCTTACCAAGATCTGGTATAGAGGAAGAGACTCTACCAATCCATTTGTGAGGGGAAATCCTAGCAAGTTGCAGAGGAGCCAGGAAAGTCTTAAAAAGCCTTATTTTGCTCATTTTCAGTTAGGGCACTGTATGGACAGTTGTGACCCCAAGACAAAAAAATACTTGAGAGGTGGGAATATGAACTAGGAATAAAAATAAAATATTGGGGTTTTATTTGGAAGGATTTAGGGACAATCCTTGATTTCTCAGAGTAGGAGACCTATTAGGGCTAGTATCCTTTTAGGCCTAATTAGGAAGATTGGTGAAATTGACTTGCAAATGTTACTAGCTGGATTAATAATACCCCTAGTAGGATGGTTTTAATATTTTAGAAGCACCTCCACACCTCTATAAACCTATTTGAACAAATTGGAGGTTAGAAGCCTTTAAGGTGATTTAAGGGCTAATGGCCAGATTTACAAGATTGCATCAAGTGTTGACTTGATAGAAGAACTTTGTGGATAGTTGGGATGGAAAGAATAACCAAGGGATCCATAGAAGGTGAAAATCCTATAGATTTAAAGTGGTGGAAAGAGACACCCTAGAATTCTTCCAAGAAAGACTGAGAGCATGAATTAGTCAGTGATTCATCCAACCTCCCTATCACTATGTCTTTTCTTTTTATTCCTTTCCATCTTTGCTAGGGAACTTCAATTAGTTCTTATAATAGGTTTTGAAAGTGAAATCTTTTATCCTTTCATATTATTCTTGTTTTCCCCCTCTACTAAAATTCATTCTCATAATAAGAGGATTTCAATGCAAGATGATGGGATATTTAATGATTTTCTTAATTTTACTCTACCATCTCCTCATTCAAATACAATCTATACTAGAGAATATGTGTAAGTAAATGAGTAATATCATCTTACATCTAAAATCCCATGAGTCATTCTTGGACATATTTATTCAACTAATCCTTCCATAAGTTGTAATAAAAAATTTAATTTAATTGTTTTCTTTTCTTCCACTAAAAGGCCTAAGAGATCAATAATATACATTAATGGATAAGATCCATAACTAAATTCAAGAAATTTTACAACCATTAGTGCTGAACCTTATAAGGTTTACCCTATTTTTCATTTCTCTGATTATTGTCCATCTCTAAACTCTGAGAAGTGTGTGGCTACGGGTTATCAAAAATTAGCACACACTTATCATACTTGTGGGCTTAAGAAAAGCATTAATATTCCTACACATTTTCTATCTTCTCAACCTATTATTTTATCTTCTCCTAAAAAATCCTATCAATCTCTAGTAGAGTATGTTCATACCGAGCAACATCATGTTACTACCACTAAGATCTCTCTGGGATATTCTTTAAACTTCTCCTTCTTATAATGATATTCTTCATGAGGCTCTACAAAACATATTTATGCCATCTTCCACTAGACTTGGTGATGCAAATGCTTTATTAGACTCTATATTCTTTGGTACTCTAGATATTACATTCTATCAACATGAAGTTCCATCCACTGAAGTACAAGATCAAGATGATCCATTACAAATAGTTCCTTTTGTAAATGGCATTAATATTAGATGTACTCTCATTGATACTAGTTTAGAACTCAATTTTTGTAGCATTGATATTTTACCTAAAATCAAAATGGATCCAAGTTCTCTTTCAGCTTCTTCTTTATCCATTCATGTGTTTAATGATGTTGGTCAAAAATCTCTAAGTACAATAAATATACCTTTGTAGTTTGACCCATTACTTTACCTATTCTAGTACATGCAATACCTGACACTTTGTAATATAATATTCTTCTGGGTAGACAATGGATTTTCTCCATGGGTGTAGTCACATCTACCTTGCATAATTCTATTAAATTTATTCATAATATTCAAGTAGTTTTGATAAAGATTGATCTTACATCCCTCCATTATTAGTACGATGCTAAGGCTAATCAGTCATCAAGTTGTGCTACTTTAAAAAATTAATTACTTCATCATCATCAAATGCTATTGCACCACCATGAGCCCCTAATATTTATTTTGGTTCCTGTTGGTTTTATTTCCTATTTTTGCTGCTTTGCCTTGTTCCTTGTCTTTCCCTCTGAAATTTTCAGGTTCTCATGCCTGAACCTTGCTAAAATTGCTAAAACCCTTAAAAAACCCTAGTATCCAAGTGTTAAACGAAGCATTTGAAACCCTTGGTCATGTCTTATATTTCATCATTACCTTTTTCAGTTACTTAAGACATGTGCTTTAAGATTAAGTCACTTCATCGCGTTGCCCAGGACGAATATACCATATCCTCTCCCGACTTTGCTTTTCCATTGTGTCGCGTAGTCTCCTTACGAAACCGAATATTCCTTCAGTGTTTCGAGACTTGGCAATTTCCTTCAGTCAGGTAGTTGCGGGATATTTGTGTTATAAGCTTTATAAGAATGGGACCCACTGCTCAGTCGAGTGATCGTGAGAGAAGTCAAAAAGTCAAAACAATGTTATCCAACTTCGCGATTACTTCATGTCGCATGGTCGCTAGATCAGGCCATATCAAACAGTTAAGTTTTTTTTTAGTCGCGTGGCCTCGAGATAAAATGGCCGTTAAGAGATAACAATCCCGATTCCGTGACTAACTGTTTGATGTTAGAAATTTCCCTTAGTCGGGATGTCACCAGAACAGGGCAATGACTCAGCTTTCCAGTATGCATGGAATGGACAAAAGAACAGATGACATCTGTCATAAGGTAAGTGGTTGTCGGGAGGTCGCCAGAAGGAGGAAATGGATCAAGTGATTAAAAGACTGAGGTATTTTTTCCTTCAGTCGCAAGGTCTCCAGATGACTTAAGGGTATGTAAAAGTATATAGCGATTACACGCCAGCCCTTGGATGAGGAAATGAGAAGATCTGACGGTGGTTGCGATGTCTGGAAATAAAAGTGCCCCAGGGAAAAGGTCCTCCTGACTTGGTGATTAGGGTATGTCGCAAAGTCGCTATAGACAGAGAAAGGGTACTTTTTAATGATAAGGTCAAGTTAAACTTATCTCCCAACTGGGCGACTAAAAGGTTGTCGTGTGGTCTTGAAAAGAAAAGTGAGCATCCAGTGACAAGGCGATAACTGTGGAGGTTAATGATAATGGCTAGTCACCAAGTCTGGGAAAGAATGATGAGTTAGGGTTAACTCCATGCGACTTTGATTTCAGTATTGTCACCTGATCACTAGATGACTTGAGTCAGCCAGGGTAAAGAAAGTACATTATCACCATGTCTCGTGATGGAACTATGGTTAAGGAAAAGTGCTCACGACAAAGAGACTTCATACAGTCATGTAATCGCCTGATTATGAGATCTAAAATGCGGCGCCAAGTGGATGACATGATAGAACGGATCTCTCGGCAACCAATCAGATACTTGAATTTTGATTGCTGTGCACAAAAGGTAGCTAAGATGTATGACAGTGAACAAATCAGAGGATGCCATGTCAGCTATCTTAAAAGGTTTATGATTGCGCCAAGGATTCATAATTTGAAATTTGATTTCCTGTCAACTTCGTGCAACTACGGCTAGGTTTTTGAAAGCTCACGACATGGCAACTTAATGGAAGAACTGATGTTTCTAAATTATGAGCTATGTACTCTGAATCAAATTGGCTATAAACAGATGATTTTGCATTCATTCTTGTTCACCGTGCTTTCAAGTTTTTTAGAGCCAGGTTGATTATTTTCAGTGTAAAGTGATATTCAGAGCAATTGCAGTATATCCAAGGTGATAAGAAATTTCTAAAGTTGTAGAGAATTGTGCTCAGGACAGATAGCTGATATTGAAGAATAGATTTGTTTCAATATCGGTTCAAACAAAGAATTTCAAGCTGTCACAAAGATGAGTAGAGCTGTGAGCGTTGCTTCAACCAGTGGAGGTAGTGGAGAGGAGCAGAAAGGAAAACCTAGCTTCTCAGACGAATTTCTCCAGCTTCTGCCAGGTTCAACTCAGAATAGGAAGATTGATGCAGGTGTGTTTAAAGATTATTTCAAGGACATCAGAGATGCTGCAACCCCGGGCATGATAGGTTTCTCTCTTTTTTCATACTTTTATAAAAAATTTGATAAGCCTATCCCTATTTCAAACCCTTGGATATCTGGTCTGGGTAGGTTATTAGTGCCTGATGTGTTTCTAGATGTTGACCTATTTCTGGACCTGGAAAACCATTATGATACCCTTACAAAGACCATCAAAAGAGATGATGGCACTACTTTGCTGATACTGAATAGGAATTCTTTCATGCAAGAATTTGGTCTATTTAGTTCCATGTCTACCAAGATTGACATGAAGAAGCAAGAAAAAAGGTATAGTGCTAGGCCTGGTGTGGCGAAGAGCTTGTTGAAGAAGCACATGCCAAGAGAATTAAGAGATTATGTAGGTCCTAAGGCTGAACCTTACCCATATTTCTACAAGGACCTGCACTTTTATATCAAGTACAATGCTTATGCCCTTTGTAGAG
>MU226705.1:62167-92084 GCA_018584345.1 Thuja plicata
AAACAAAGAAGGACCTTATCCAGTCCTTAGCAATTAGGCTTTTCTTGTCTCTGAATCAGAATTAGAAAGTACAAGGTTCAAATAGGCATTTCAAGCATTGTGGTTCATACAAGAATAATCCCTAACAGTGCCAACTTTTCTTCTCCTTAATCAAATACATGTCTCAGTGATGATCGGGGTCCACCCTGATATTACAAAGATTTAATTCACACCTTCTATTGAGGATGATCATTCTTCTATATTACAGGATAGTTTGAATAATGTCAACTATGTTAATAATATTGATCCTCCCCTTTTGATGAGTTACAATCATGTTATGGTCTAGGATTCGATATTCTTTCTAGGCATGTGTATAAAGGAAAGGGTCTTGGATGCATACAAAAATGTATCAAGGTCCCTTTGGAATTGAATCCTCACTCTTCTATTATGGCTTTAGGTTACAAAGATTCTCATTTGTCTTCATCCACACTTATGTTGTCCAACATCTATATACCCTCTTCTATGAGTAGTCAGTTGATACTATGGAAATGAAAAACTAAGAGGGGGTGAATTAGTTGTTCCTAAAATTTAAAACTTCAAACCCTTAAACCCCCAAAAACCTTAAAATTGTGAACCCTTAAATATGATTTGATCAAATCAAATAATGACCATGCAAGTACACACAATCATTGTCACATCCACATAAATTGACACAATATTTTTACTGCGGAAAACATTTTAGGGGAAAAACCACGGCGGGGTTGATTACCCACAATATAAAATACCTTTTTATAAGTATAAAATTATTACAATGATGGGGATTTCACATGCAATCAAGATCACTGACTAGAGCTCACTGCTCAAATGAAAAGCTTTTGGCTATAGCCCTAAGGAAGGTCCTCTGTATTACAAATTTGGTCACTACAATGATCAATCAAACTCCAATCTGATATGATTTTTGTGAACTGCTGAGAATGACAACCCCAACATCTGATTGTAGTTCCTTATATAACACTTTGCAGATCTTTGTTCAACCTCTTGTTAAAAAAACTTTTTATTTCACTGAACCAGTCACTCCCTTTGATATCCAACTCTGACACCCACATTTTTGATCCACAACTTGAATTTTCCCTAATCATTCATTTTATACCAAGAAATAGGTCAAAAAAACCTAATTTATCATCTCATCCAATCAATGGTCCAAATCTCTTGTTTTGAATTCATATATGACCATTTAATCTTTATCAAAAACTATAACCTCCTCCTCGAGATCATAAATCTTCATGATATCACATTTTTTACTTGCACAACAAGATTTACCAAATAGTTCGGCCAAAAACAAATGATTCAAATGAAAATATTATCATTAACCAATAATTTAACCAATTAGGTCCTTTTGAACCATGCAGATATCCAAATCATCATTATCATACCTGAAGAACATCTTACAACATCATGAAAAACACTCATCCATTTAAATCCATCAAAACCATTGTATTTGCCAACTCTTTTTCACCAAACCCTGAATAACACTATCATCAAGCCACTGAGACAATAAGATTATTCCTTGTGGACCTCTAAAGTAAAATCCCTTTGGGTGGAACATACCTGAGTATTTCGCAGACACACTCCTTAATGTACTCCCTAAATTTCTTACTATGTTGAGTACACCAAACCTTTTTTTGGCTTCTTGTTAACATTGACTATCACCTTTTCTACCAGTCAACTTATGTAACCTATTTACCTATCTAGGTGTTCATGAACCACTATAAAAATGTGGATGAGAATGGTAAAAACCTTCAACATCCTTCTATTATGTGCATGACTCAATATCTTTCATATCCTATTCTTACTAGACCTTTGAACACTCTTCTCCACTGGCTAACCAACACCAATTAAGTTAGTAGAAAAAAATCTATTCTTTTGATCAATTATTCTTCTATGTTGACATCCATTCCAACACATTCATCTTCCAACTTTTTAATTATTCCAACTATCTACCCCTTTGGCATTGATGGCAACATGTGATGTGAAAAATAATTAATATCATCAGAAACCAATAGTCTCACTCGAAGAAAGATAATAAATAGTACTACTAGAAATATCCTTCATTATATTTCAGAGTCTCTCTAATAGAAATTCTTCTTCCCCTTGGGAACATGCTTGACTTGGTTCCAATCATATTACATACTCTTCTCTTCATCTTCTTCTCCCCCTAGATATACATCATATATGATTTCTTTTTCCTAATGTACAAGTATTCATGAACTTTATTTTATCATTTGATATACTCTTTACACCCATATTCTCTTAATAGCTCTTCTATTATTTTTTACATTCTCTTCTCCCCGTTTAACATCAATGAAAAAGGCTTGTTAATTGTTCTTGTGAATTTTCCCTTGTCAAATCAATTTCATCTTCCTTTTTCCTTTTAATCTTCTATAATTTCAACTTATTTTCTTGCACATACACATTCTTGTGACATTCATACACTTTTAAAGCACTTAGCTTCCCAATTCTACACATCCTTGTAACATCCAACAAAAACACTCTTTCTGATTAGGTATTTTTTCCCTTCCATGCTTACTACTCCGCCTGAGTAGTAACCTTCATACATCACTACAAATTTAATGATATTTATATTTTTCTCATCTAGACTGATGCATCCTTATGCATCTTCTTTTTTAGTAGGATAAGTAAGTCCCCTTGAATTTCCCTTGGCTCTTACTGATTTAGATCCCATATCTATGATCTCTTTGTTCTTCTTCCTTCTTGTCATCTAATTATACTTTTTATCCTCTTCTCCTTTCTCCTTTTCTTTTTCTTCTTCTTTTCTTCTAAGTTATTTTTCCTCCTTTTCTTTTCCTTTCTTTCCACTCTTGCCACTCTTCTGCAATCTCATGTTTGGTACTTTAGTGTCACCTTTGTCTTCCTTCTTGATTCTAAAAATTTTAGTTATAGCTTCAGATATATTGCATCTGATTTGTAGAACCATTTTCTATTTTTTCTTACCTTTCCTTTTACGAGTACATTATTTTGCAATATGACCATACTTCTTGCATGCAAAACAAATATCTTTTTTGCTTTTGACACTATTAATGCTCTTTCTCATACTGCAACATATTTTTAGATCATGATTATTCCTTCTTCAATTAGAACATAGATATCTCATTTTGTGATTCTTTTCTTTGAATCCAAGATTTTTACAATCATGATTCTTGTCCTTGACCCCTTGAACTTTATACTCCTTTTCCAAGTTCTTCCTACTATTCTTCTTTCTTTTCTTCTTTTACTCAGACTTATCTTGACTAGACTTAGAGAATTCTTCTTCCTCTAATCCAATACCATTATTGTCCAATAACCTTCTCTGAAGTAGCAATACCTCAAGCTTAGCTGAACTAATCTTGATATTTTTTCTTTAAATCATTTGCAATTCTAATCTCTTCTTCCATTTCTCTATCCCATTGAACATCTATGCACTCTTTGTACACTTCTCTTGCTTCAATTTCAGAGATTAGATAGATTTTATCTTCATGCTTTGGTGTCCTTGGCTTCACTTTTGATTCTTGAGTTAACTCATCTTCTTCATTCTTGTTCACATCTATAGAATCTCTTTTGTTCATTCTCCATCTTCTGCAACCTTTGGATTCATGTCCGGGTGAGTTCCATTTGAAACACATAGTGCTTTCCTATTTACTTTATTCATCTTGTTTTTTAACACATTTAATTGAAATGTGAGCGGATCTTCTACACACAAAACATTTGATATTTCTCTTATTACAAATAATTCCTTTTATTCTCATCTTACTACTTGTTCTCAATTCATGCCATGTGCAAACCATTCTTCTTCTACAATGTATAGCCTTATAACATGTTAGCACTATACCAAGAAAATTTTTAAATTCCTAGCATTGACTATATTCCCACGCTTTCTAGTTTAAATCCCATGTCTTACTGTGCTTAAAAGGTCAAAATTCATTAATGATGCTCTATTTTTAAATGTTTTTCACTCAGTTGTGTTGGTCTTTTAACATGTTTTCAATTTGTTTGAGTGAGTGGTGAGTCATTTTAGTGTCAATTGCACAGTCGCGGTAAAATTGTGTCAAGTCATGATTAGCGGTGCGAGTGAGTGGTTTGATTGCTAAAGAATGTAAATCATGCAATCGTGATGTATTTTTGAAGTTAGGTTGTAGTCTTGTGGCTGAGCAGGTTGGAAATGGTTCTATTTATCGCTCACTTGTGAGGGATTAACTCATTTAAAAGAAGGTCTAGCGAGTCTGCGATGACTCAAAATCTTGTGTGTCGCATAGTCACTTTAATGTTATGTTGTTACCTTTATGCTCTGTGACTGAGTGAGTGTTATTAAAAGAGGGTTAGTTGCACACCCACATTAGGTTTTCATGTATGTCTTTTAAGTCAGCGACTATGTGAGGAAGTCAGGTTGTAGAGGTCGCTCACTTGTTCAAGTTTGTTCAAGTTTTAACTCATATGTGTTTTGCAATGTGAGTAAGCGATCTGTTATGCTGAAGTAATCAGTTGAAATCTTGTCGCTCAGTCGCAGAGGTATTTTTCAATGTTCCAAAAGGTGTGCAAGTGGGTGATTATGAGATCATTTATCTCCTTGCTCACTTGCTGATGATTTGAAGTTTAAAGAAATGAGCTCGTGAGTATACCATAAGGAAAAGAAAAGGGATATCACTCACTCACCCATAAATAAAGACAAAAGGAAAGTTGTTAGCCAGTATGTGATTGAAGAAAGAATGTTGGCAACCACACACTCACAATCGATGAGATAGTTAAGTTTTCAAGCCCGCAAGTGTGTGATGGAGAAAAAATGAAGTTGTCACTCAACTTCTCATAGATTGAAGAAAAGAAAAAGGGGTCAACGAGTGTGCGATAAGAGAATTTTAAGATTTTGATAAAAAATCTCGCTCAGCCGCAAAGGATTAAGCCATAGAGATTTTTCAACAGTGAGTTTGTGACTAAATGAAGAATAAGGGTCATTGCTCACTCGCTAATATTATAAGTTGAAGTGTTTTGTAGCACGAGTGAGTGACCAGATAAAGTGCATGATAAAAATGAAAATCGCTCACTCGCTTAGATCAGAAGGCAATGATTTAGAAGCTAGCAGGTGTGCAATTGTGAAATGATTAAGAAATGAGTGTGTACTTGCTCACTCGCAAAGATTCAAACAAAGCTAAATGTTGAGTAGCAAGTCCACGATGAGAGAAGAAAAGGTAATATCGCACACTCACATGGACATAAAATCAAAGGGTAGAAAGGTAGCGAGTATGCAACTGCCCAATGATGAAGTGAAAATTAGGTCATCGCTCACCCATAGAAGATGTAAACCAAGGCAGAAACAAAAGGTGAGTGTGCGACTGGTTAAAGTAAAAGGTCACATTTCTCACTCACAAGGACTATTCTGAGTATGAGTAAAGTACAGTGGGTTGGCACCAGATTAACAAGTGGCTAGTTTCAGGATTACGAGTGCAAAAAAGAGGATGTATACACTCTTTCCCAACTAGGATCAAATAGTGTGAATTAATGGCAACATTAGTGATAGAGAGATGATTGCAGGACACTGCAAGTGTGAGAATTTGGCATTCAAGTGGACAAGACACATGATTTAATGGCTATAAGTTTAAATGATTGAGTTTGATTTTGTACAGCTCTCATTTCTGCATCCTGATATTTTCTACGAGGAGTGAAAAATCTTGTTGGTCTGAAGTATTTTGTCTGAGATAGTAAATTCAAAGAAGAAGGATGAGTCAAGCTATTGTTCCCGCTACCTCGCAAGGGTCTGAGAAGAAGAAAGAGGTTACATTGAAGAAGTATGTGGAAGACTTTTTTGAGTTTCTACACAGGACTCTGAATACAAACAATGCAAATTGGGATGAATGGAATGACAAATGGTGTCAATGCAGAAATCTGGTAACCCCAAATTATTTTGGTAGTACTTTGTTTCATTATTTCTAGAATAATAGGATCAAAGCAGTCCCAATTTTTAATCCATGGGATTTGAATATGGAAAAATTGATCATGCCTGATGTCTATGTTGACATATGTCTTATTAAGGAACTAGCTAAAAAATACTGCCTGGTAGCTAGGGTAATCAGGAAGAGGAATAAAGAGACCCTAGTTTCCATAGATAGGAGGTCAGTGGTAGAAGTATTCGGAATAAATAGTGCATTGTGCACAGACATTGATTTAAAGAAGTTTAAGGAAAAATTTGTCAAAAGAGAGAATTTAATTAAGCAATATGAAATGCCTAAGTTCATGCCCAGAGTAGATAGGCACCTGGTAAAAATCCTAGACAATTTCAAGTCACCTTTTGACTTATCCTTGTTTCATAATTATATAAAATGCATAGTCTATGGTTTGAGAAGGGTTCTAGGTTTTGATGGAGATTCCATAGTGTCTCAAGATTTACTTATGATGGCCATGAACATCCAGAACCCAGAGGTCAACACTGATTATGACTATGTTGGATATATAGTTGATGCTATCCATGTTGCACTAGTAGAGATACAGTCAGATGCTCCAACACCTACTTTTAAGCATTACTCTCATCTGATGTATATAATTTTGTATTATAACAAAGAATCAATGGATAAAGAGCTTGAATTATTTTTTTCAGAATATGGTGTGGATGCACCAATCCTAAGATGGACTCAGGTATGGGATAGCTCATCCAACAACTCATCATTTGTATGCTTTTGCAACCGGATTGTGGATCCAATTTTTAATTTGTTGGGAACGTATAGGCACAGGATTCCTTTTGAGATTAGAAAGGTTTTGAGACCTTGGGAGTATGTCCCAAATTGGCCTATCTCTCACAATTGGGCTGATTTCTTCTTTTTTACTACATTACTATCATTAGAGTATATGGTTGTACGTAGCCCCCTCACATCCTTCCCAAGTTTGTTCCTCTAAAGATTGCATTCTTAGAATTTGTTTGGAAAATCACTTGGGTAGATAAGGAATTTATAGAGGGACATAAGAAGGCAAATTTTATCCCCAGATTGTGGATAGGTTTTGACTTCTCCATTGGGAAAAGGGTTTTTGATCTGATAAATGACTTCTTAAAGAAATATAGAATGTCTAGAGCAATTGCCAGATTCTGTGATCTAGAAGAATTTGTGCAAACAGCCCTAAAAATAATGACTCCTTGGAAAAAATTTAGGGATCATGAACCACTAGATGATGAGGATATTGTGAGGAACAATTTAAATAAGAAAGAAGTCTAGGACAGGAGAAGGAAGTGGAATGACCTCCTTAGAGAAGAATATGAGTTTAAAGAATCAGATAATTCATTCTCTGGTTTTTCCCTGATCTCCCATACTTCCAGAGGAGAGAGCAAATGCTCAAGTCCTATGAAATCCTAATGGCATAGGTACCACAATTCAGTGTTGGAGATGCACAATCTAAAGGGTCCCCAATTCTAGTTGCATTACAAGACCAAGAACACCAGGAACAACAGGAAGAGGAACAACAAAAAGAAGAACAACAAAAAGAAGAACAATAGGAAGAGGAAGAGGCCAGTGAAGAGGCTACTTCAGCTAGAGAACCACCAAGGAAGAAACAAAAGAAAGAGCACAAGATGGTGTAGGATAGGAAAAGCATGGTCAAGGCCATGATCTATGAGCATGGTAAGTATTTCAGAAAATTGAAAAGACAATTGCAGAAAGAGACTTAGGATGACGGCCAAGGAGATAATCAAATGGTAATATTTGAAAAAGATGACGAGAGGGTCATGATGGCTAATGAATTTATGAAGGATGATGAATTCATAAAGTCTGAAGAATTCAATACCTTCTTGATTAAATTAAAACAAAAGAACTTGATGCAAGGATTGACTGCAGAAGAAGAAAATGCAGATAAGAATAAAGAAATTGTAAAAACACTCCAAGATTATGATCCTGAGAGTGAACAAATTACTGTGGAACAAGCTAGGTTGTTGGTACAAAATAGTGGTTTAATTCTTATGCCTAGTTGGGATCTACAATCTACATTCATTATTGATCAGATCAAGAGGCAAGAAGATCCTCTATTGAAAATAGAGTTTGAAATGGATGAAGTATTGAAAGGATCAGGATTTGATCCTAAATCCAAGACCCTGGAAATATGGTCATTACCTCTTACCACACAAAAACCCTTGGTCATGACTATCAAAGAAGAGAAAAGGGTAGACAAGATGAGATAGAATTTGCAGAATACTTCAGATACTAAGATAGCTCAGTTAATGACACAAGTTTCATTCATGAACCTGGCAAAGTTTGATGACCTGTCCAAGAGGTATGAAATGACTTTTGGCCAAATGACGGCCCTGGCAAAGAAACATGAAGAAGTGGTGGTCCAAAACCACACATTAGAAGAGTTGATTGCCAAATTGAAAGAAAAATTAATAGAAAGTAAGAGAGAAAAGACTCCAACCCTTGAGGAAGTGGAAAAGGTTGTGATAGATGTTGCTGTTGGAGTTAAGGAAGATTCTACATAGGCAGAAATTTAACCCAAAGAGTTATCACACGAACAGAGCATAAATGCTATGTCTGTTATATTGCTCATATTACAGCACAGGATTGATGTCCTAAAATAGAAAAATGACATAGTGTATACACTATATGGGTAGTACAAGGGGCTTCAAAGACAGCTATAGAAGCTATGGTTTTCTTAGAACCCACTTTCAAAGTGTGGTCAGGGAGGGACAGGATCATGGATAAGTTACAAACTGCTATGCTATATAGTGATGATTTTCCAAATAAATTAAAAGATACCATAGAGATGGTAAGTAAGCTGAATGACACCTTTGCCTTTTTCAATGGAAAATCTGATTTGATAGACAACAATTTGTAGCTATTTGGTGATCAATGCCCATCCTTGATCCCAAAAATTTATGATGAAGCGGGTTTTTTACAAACACAATCAGATTGGGTAGCTGGTTTTGATGGTGTGCTAAAAAATGAAGATATAAAGCAACGCTTGGAAAAGGCTATGAATTCCGAATATTGCAATGAACTGATTGATACCCTTTTCAAGATTGACAGAGATATGGACAAGTTCATTTTTGAGGCCAGAATTGCCATTGATTCCAGGTGGGTAGAAGTTGTTACAAAGTTGGAAGAAGAAAAAACCTTTGATTGGCCCACTGCCAAAGAGGTAAATAGGTGGGAGGCAAAGCTGAAAGGATAAGGAGGATATTGTCAACAACAACAACAAACCTTTTTCAGACTCTGCCAATAGTTGCCACCCATGTTCTATTACAAGTTTTTGTTTCTTGTCTATTGCAAGGTTGTTACCAAATATTTTGTAAATCTTTCCCAGTAAGTCGGTAGCTTGTTGCATCCTTAATTATAAAAGGATTCAAAGACTACTGGGAAAGAGGATAGCCATTTTATTTTTGAGAATGCAATATATAATTGTATAAACTCTGATTCCAGACCAATACAATAGGTTTTTGAAGAATTATTGTTGAATGTAGCAAGAAATTCTGATTTTGAATGAAAATGAAATCCCGTTGACAGTTTTTGAAGCATATAATGAGTATTGTATCTTCATTTTGGTGTTCTAAATTTTATTTAGATTGAATATTTGAGGAATGTTCAATTTATATGTCTATTAGGCAGATTATGAAATAGTTTTAGGTTTCTTTCAAGGAAAGACTAAAATTGCCTTAGGAATGTTTCAATAAGATTTAGGGTATACAATGAATTTGATGAATTAACTTGTTATGTGTGTTGAGATAGATATATAAGGTATATTTATTTTTATGTCAGATGATGTAATTGTTTTGAGTTCATGTTCATGATCAAGATGGTTAAAATTGTTCATAAGTGACTCCATGCCCTAGGATTAAGCACTGGTATATTTCCATAAAATCAAGTGACTATCACTATTAAAATTAATCTTTACTTATGGTCTGGTATGCATTCAATAAAAGTTACAGTGATCGACCCTTGTAATTTTGTCCACATTCAATTGGAATAATTTAGTGATTTCATTATTCTAAGTTAGAAGGGTAATCCTGCCTAAGTTAGTGGAGCTCAAAGTGTAGGAGGTTTCAAAACCTTGTTTCTATCATTCTGTATCTTGCCTGGTCAATGTCTGGGATAAATAGAGCAAGCTCTCTGAGAATATTTTTCATATCAGCAAGAAAAGGAACTAATAGAAAATGGCAACTCTAATGGGGACTTTTATCAAGGAATGCGTGAAAGGTTAGTCTGACAACAACATTCCATAATATAAATTCCTTGAAGTCCATTTTTTGAAATTACAAGTTGTGTATTGCATTCTATTGAGTTATATCCTCAAATATCATTGTCAAAGTGAATTTTCTTTATTTTATTCCTAAATGATTTTAGTGGTGACTCTGATTTATTGGTTATAATGTTTCCAAGGGGAATACTAGCAGATTAAGTGTGTGATATTTCATTTTGGACATAATGAGGAACACAAAAGTAAACACAAAGAATCACTCTCAGGCAACATCAGAGAGTGATATTTCTAAAAATTCCAGAATAAATCACTCTAGAGAAGGGGAGTCCTCTAATAATACTTCCTAGAAGCCTAGTTCAGTAGGCGCCAGCCAGTCATTACATACTATTCCTAAGAAAGAAATTAATAAACCTTTAAAACCTGAGTCTAACACAACTGGTTATTTTGAGGACATATTTAACCCTAGACCAAAAAATGTATTTCAAGAAAAGGGGGAAACATCCTCCTATTTTGAGGGTATCCCCTCTGAGAGGGTTGAAGAGAAAAAGGGATAAAATTAGGTGAATATATATGACTCTTCTAGTTCTGATATTCAGGGAGTCCTCAGAGATAATGACCTTTTGAAGAGGGAATTAGATGAACTATTACTCATCAAGCAAAATAATGATGAGGCTAGAGAAGAAAAATTTATAAATGCTATTACTGAGAGGGAAAACATAAAGAAGCAGGTTGCTTAGTTAAAACTGGCATCTCAGGGTGCAAATGAAGGATTTCATGGTTTGAATAAAGACATTTTTGGAGATGTAGATACCCTAAGAAAAGAATTCCATGAAAGAGAACATTTTCTTAAGAAGGGTGAACCCAGAGATGCAGGTCCTATAGTGAGGCAAGTTATTAACTATGAAAGTCAAAAATCTCCTAAGCCTTAGATAGTTACACAAAATGTATCAATAACTAATACTAGGCAAACAAACGTTGACAAAGGAAAACAAAAGATCACTGGAATTAACTTTTCTCAACCTAAAGTTGAAGAGGGTATATCTCCGAACATATTTTCACTTGATATGGAATTAGAAAGGGCAGGAAAGGCCAAAGATGATATTTCAAAATAGTTGGAAAGAGATGAATTAGAAGCTTCTGCTGTAGAGATGAAGAAAAGGATTGCCTTCTTGAATTCCATGACTAGTCCCAATATGAAAAATAATGCTACTAGTCAGGTCATCCCTATATTTAACTCTAATGTTCACACTGATAATGCAAATACAAATACCCAGACATATAGTGCAGCTCAAGGGGCTGCATCACAATCAGAAGCAAGTGGACCTAATAGAAATATTGGCCTCCACAATGTGGGCATTGGTCAGAATATTAGCAATATTACCCAGAATGTTGGTCAGAATATGGGCTCTAATTTTCAAAGAAGACCTATTCATCTAGAGAGATATAGACAGTTGTTCTTTGATGGTATCCCTAGCCAACCAAACCTTATTCCTAATGAGGTCAGAGATAAGATTCCCAAGTTTAGTGGGAATAATGCCATAACTGGTGAAGAACATCTAAAAATATTCTCGGATACAATGAATGATTATGAGATTGGGGATGAGGATGTTGTAATGAAATTATTTGTACAATCCTTAATTGAGGATGCAAGAGATTGGTACTGGGGTTTTCTTGATCATAGTATCTATTCTTGGGATGAATTTGTTAGAATTTTCAAAGAGAAATATGGTAACAAGATAAATTCTAGTTTTATGTTGAATGAATTCAACAGCTTGAAAAAATTCACTAATGAAGGCATTGCTGAATTTAATGTAAGATTTCAAAAGGCTATGTATAAGTTGTTTCAAGTATTGAGACTGGATGAAAATGTGTGTGTCACAACCTATTGTAATGCTTTGGATGGAAAAATAGCTTATCTTCTTAGGGATAAAGACCCTCAAACCATGAGAGAAGCATATAAGTTGGCTATAAAAATAGAAAGCAATAGAAGGGCTTCTGGCAAGCTTGGTAAATAGGATGACAATAGGCTCTGGAAAGAGTAAAAAACATAGCCTAATAAAAGCCCCAAGGAAGAAGATAAGATGGACGCATTGGTAACTGTGGTGAAAGATCTTGCTGCCAAGGTAGACAAGAATGAAAAGGGATTTCAAAATAATAGGCCACAGTACCAAAGATAGGATAAACCTTATAGAATTCAAGATTTCCCTTATATAACTCAGTGGAAGGATGGGAAACCTATGTTAGAAGAGCATAATGATCCCATGAACAAAGAGATTCTTGATCCATTAAAAAACAACAGTGCCCATAATGCGGAAAATACTCCTTAGTGCATAGTTTGCAATATGCCTCATTCCCCATATCAATGTGTAGTAGCTCAGGGCTTGGTGGATCAACGTGAAAATATTGGAACACAAGAAAGTCAAGGTGAGAAGAAACCTGCTATAAATATGTGTGCACTTACTATTGAAGATGACAATGCTAGTTCAAAAGAAGAATTAAAAGAAGAGATTCTAGTCACAATAAACAACACAAGTACTAAGTTAGAGCATTTTCAACTTGGGATGCCTAATGAGGAACAGATAAGAATTTTAACCATTTTTTCTATGACACAAGAAAGAAGTTCATACCAGCTTAGGAATAGAAAATTTGATCAAAGTGGGAAACAACCTAATTCACCTGTCATTACAGAAGTTGTAAATGAGAAAATTACACAAGATGAAGTGAAAGATACCTTGGTTAAAGAGAGAAAAGTTACTCCTACTCATGACAAAAAAATAAGACAGTTAAAAGAAAGTAAAGGTAAAATGTCTTTTGACAGTGACATGAGTTTCCCAACTTTTAATATGAAGCAATCTTTATCTCAGATGAAAGTCTCTATTCCTTTGCTTGAGATGTTTAAAATTAAGGAACACCGAGAGGCAGCCTTTTCATTGCTTTCTGACTTACCTAGTTTGCATGACAATACTATTTTGAATGATGAACTGAAAGGTGAGCATGAAGAAAAGGATACGATCCCAATCTGTTTGGGAAATATAGTTATTCAAGAGCCAGATCAAATTGATCCTTTTTATGTTACATTTCTCACAAACAATATGTTGCTAAAAAATTGTATGATGGATTCAAGAGTTGTTGCTAATGTAATGACTTACACTGTTATGAAACAATTGGGTTTAGATGTGGATACTACTTGTGGTAAATGTTATGCCATGGACAACAGGGAAGTACATGTAATAGGAAGTTTTCAAGGGTTAGAGATAAAAATTGCTGCTTACCCTGAGGTTACTTTTAAGATAGATGTTGTGGTTGTAGATTCACCACCCCATTATGGTATTCTCTTATCAAGATAGTGTACTAGAGTCATTGGAAGACATGTACAATTGGATTTATCTTTTGCTACCATTTTTGTTAATGGAAAAGAAGCAAAACTATTAAGGGAGCCTAGATCTCCTATTTATGTTGAAAAGGTTCAACCAAGTATGTTGAATTGCTTTATGGATGTAGATATAAATAATTTCAAAGTGGAAAAGATTTAGCCATAGTTAAAAAATACAGATCCCATCATAAAAGAGTTGAAATTGCAGTAGTAAGGGCTCTAGCAGATGTATTTTGATGGAGCATGCTCCATAGAGGGATCAGGGGCTGGTGTTTTGTTTGTTTCTCCATCAGGTATTACTTTCAAATACTCATTCATACTATTATTTCAATGTACAAATAACACACCTGGGTATGAGGCATTGTTGTTGGGGTTAGAAATAGCAATGAAGTATGGCATTAAATTATTGAGATTTTTTGGTGATTCAAAGCTAGCTATTTCCCAAATTAGCGCAAGATATGATGCCAAGAATGATAGGTTGAAACAATGTAAGCATGGTGTATGGGATAGCATTGAGTTTTTTTATGCATTTTCCATTGAATGGAGAGAAAGATCCAAGAATATGATGGCATATTTTTTGGCTAATATAGCTTTGAAAAATGATGATCTAACATTAGCAGGGATATCAATTATGGAAACCAAGACTAGGCCCACAATCCCTGATAATGTATATAATTAGCAAGTTTTTGAGAGTGATGAGGATATCCTCAACTCCATTCAATGTGTGGATAATTATGATGTTCAAGTCATTGATTGTAATAATTTGATAGAGATTATTGATGGGAAGGAAACTATTTTTGGTAATGAAATTCTGCAGTTGTAGACAAATGAAATCCCTAAGGGACTGACTCAATTACAAGGATTGTTTACTGATAATGACAATCATATGTGCCACAAATCTCCTACCAAGTTGGATGACTTTGAGGAGATAAATTTGGGATCATAATGTAGTCCTAAGATTGTGTACATTGGAAAGAAATTGGCTCCTCATGTGAGGACTAATTTGATTACCCTACTGAAAAGATTCAAGCATGTTTTTTCTTGGTCTTATGAAGACCTTAAGGCTTATAGGGAAGATTTATTTCAACATGAAACTCCATTAAAAGATGATATTAAGCCTTTTAGATAGAAAAAAAGGCCAATCAACCCTTTATTGGCCCCCAAAATGCAGCAAGAATTGACAAAACTCAGAGAAGCTAGAATCATAAAAATAATCAGGCATTCTTCTTGGGTGTCTAATTTGGTCCCTGTCAGAAAAAAAGTGGAGATATTAGGCTGTGTGTTTATTTTAGGAATCTTAACGTGGCCTAATTGAAAGATAATTATTCTTTGCCAAACATGGAGGCCATGTTGCAAAGGGTAACTGGTTATGATCTTTTATCTATGATGGATGGTTTTTCTAGTTATAACCAGGTGCTGGTTCAAGAATCTAAACAATTCAAGATAGATTTCACTACCCCATGAGGTACATATGTTTATGTAAGAATGCTATTTGGCCTGATGAATGCAGGGGCTACTTTCCAGAGAGCTGCCATGGATGTGGCTTTCAAGGAATTTATAAATATTATTATGGTAGTATATCAAGATGATTTAACTGCATATTCCCAAAAGGCTGATGATCATTGCAAACATTTAGAAAAGATCCCTTTGGAATTCCAAAGGGACCTTGGAGTATGGGATTTATTTAAATCCAAAGAAGTGTCACTTTGTTGTGACTGAAGGTAAATTACTGGGACATATAGTGTCTAAAGAAGGTGTCAGGATTGATCCTAAAAGAGTGGAAGCCATTAACAAGGTGTTTCCACCTAAGAATATTAAAGGAGTTCACTCTTTCCTTGGAAAGGTAAATTTTGTGAGGAGATTTATTGCAAACTTTGCTGAAATAGTAAAACCCATTGTTAAATTGCTGAAGAAAAAAGCAAAGTTTGAATGGGATAAAAATGCCCAGTCAACAATTAATGAGATAAAAGTGGCAATTCAACAGGCTCCTGTATTAAGATCTCCAGATTATGAGAAACCTTTCTCCATGTTTTATTTTGCTTCATTTCATACAATTGCTATAGTACTTTTGCAGAAAGATGATGAAGGTTTTGAACACCCCAAAGCATTTTTTAGTAAATCTCTGCAAGCAGCAGAACTTAACTATGAGATAATGGAGAAACAAGCATATGCATTGGTTAAGGTTGTCAAGGTTTTTAGACCTTATCTTGTTTGTGCAAAAATAATTTCTTATGTGCCACATGCCACGGTGAAAGACATATTATCTCAATCTGAAGTTACTGGGAACAGGTGCAGATGGATTAGTAGGATCCAAGAGTTCAATTTGGAAATTCAAGTTACCAAATTGGTAAGGGGTTTGGGTTTGGCCAAATTAATGACTGATACAAATATGGATTTAACCCAAATGAATGATATACAAACCATAAAAATTAACTTTACTAGCATATAATTGCAATTCTGGTATACTGATATTGTGTTTTTCCTAAAAAATGCTAAATCTCCAGAACATATGTCAGATAATCAGAAGAGGACTCTGAGATTGCAGGCCCAGAGGTATATCCTGATACAAGGTGATTTATTTTGGAAGAATAGAGATGGAATTTTATTATTATGTTTGGATAAATCACAGTCTGAAAGGGTCTTAAATGAAATGCATAATGGTGTGTGTGGTGGGCATTATTCTACCAAAACCATAGCTCACAAAATAATCAGAGCTGGATTCTATTGGCCATGTCTTTTGAGAGACACTCAAATGTTTGTACAGAAGTGTGAACCATGCCAAAGGTTTTCCACTAAAATGAAAATTTTTAGGAGCCTTACTTTTAAATCCTATGACCATTGAAGCACCTTTTACCCAATGGGGTTTGCACTTTATTGGTGAATTTACAGAAAAATCCAATGGGGGTCACAGTTGGATTCTTGTGGCTACAGACTACTTCACAAAGTGGATAGAAGCAATTCCAACAAAGAGGGCAACTAGCAAGATAGTAATGGACTTTTTAATGGACAACATTCTGACAATATTTGGTGTGACCACTAAGCTAATTATGGATAATGCCATGTGCTTTAGGTCTGAGGAATTTAGGGATTTCTGTGAAGATTATGGCATTATTTTATCTTACTCCTCACCATATCATCCCCAAGCAAATGGACAAGCTGAGTCTAGTAATAAGAGTCTCATGAAAATAATTAAGACGATTTTGGATAAAAACAAGAAGTCTTGGTATTCAAAATTGAAGTTAGCCCTTTGGGCTGACAAGGTGACAATAAAAAAAGCAATAGGGGTTTCCCATTTTGAAATGGTTTATGGAAATCAGGCAAGGTTGCCTTTGAACAACCTGTTACCAATGTACAAATTTTTGCAGGAAGAAGATTTGGAAATTAAAGAACCCATGATGAAAAGAATGGATCAATTGGTGGAACTAGAAGAGATAAGAATGGAAGCTCACAAAAGAAACCTGAAGCTCCAACAAAAATCCAAGTACTTGTTTGATAAAAGAGAAACTAAAAGAAAATTTTAGATAAATGATATGGTGCTGCAATGGAATGCTAGAAAAGAGGAAAAGGGAAAACATGGTAAATTTGAGTCATTATGGATGGGCCCGTTTGTAATCTAGGAATTTTGTGGTCAAGATTATTATTTCTTGGAAGACCCTAATGGTGAGATATAGGAATTGCCAGTGCATGGAAAATTCCTAAAATATTATTTCTTGTAAAACTACCTTTTCCATGCACAGTAGGTTAGATTTCCCTATTTTAAGTGTGGTTTTTGCGTGTGCATGTACATCTTTGTTTTGGTTTGTGGTCTGTTTCCCAGAGATGTGGCTTCTAATGTCAATTTTGCAATTAACTTTCCCCATTCAGAGCCATTGTTAGCACTATACCATGAAAATTTTCAAATTCCTAGCATTGACTATTTTCCCGCGCTTTCTGGTTTAAATCCCATGTCTTACTGTGCTTAAAAGGTCAAAATTCATTAATGATGCTCTATTTTTAAATGTTTTTCACTCAGTCGCGTTGGTCTTTTAACATGTTTTCAAGTTGTGCGAGTGAGCAGTGAGTCATTTTAGTGTCAATCACATAGTCGCGGTAAAATTGTGTCAAGTCATGATTAGCGGTGTGAGTGAGCGGTTTGGTTGCTAAAGAATGTAAATCACGTAGTCACGATGTATTTTTGAAGTTGGTTCATAGGCTTGTAGCTGAGCGGGTTTAAAATGGTTCTATTTATCACTCACTAATGAGGGATTAACTCATTTAAAAGAAGGTCTAGTGAGTCTTCGATGACTCAAAATCTTGTGTGTCGCATATTCACTTTAATGTTATGTTGTTAACTTTATGCTCTGCGACCGAGAAAGTGTTATTAAAAGAGGCTTAGTCACACAATCACATTAGGTTTTCATCTATGTCTTTAAGTCAGCGACTGTGGGAGGAAGTCAGGTTGTAGAGGTTGCTCACTCATTCAAGTTTTAACTCATATGTGTTTTGCAGTAAGAGTAAGCAATCTATTATGCCAAAGTTATCAGTTGAAAGCTCATCGCTCAGTCATCGAGGTATTTTTCAATGTTCTAAAAGGTTTGCGAGTGGGAGATTATGAGATCATTTATCTCCTTGCTCACTTGCTAATGATTTGAAGTTTAAAGAAATGAGCTCATGAGTATGCGATAAGGAAAAAAAAAAGGATATTGCTCACTCGCCCATAAATAAAGACAAAAGGAAAGTTGTTAGTGAGTATGTGATTGAAGAAATAATGTTGGTAACTACACACTCACAGTTGATGAGATAGTTAAGTTTTCAAGCCCGCGAGTACGCGATGGAGAAAAAATGAAGTTGTCGCTCAGCCGCTCACAAATTTTAGAAAAGAAAAAGGGGTCAATGAGTGTGCGATAAGAGAATTTAAATATTTTGATAAAAAAGCTCACTCAGCCGCAAAGGATTAAACCATAGAGATTTTTCAACAAAGAGTTTGCGACTGAATGAAGAACAAGGGTCATCGCTCACTCGCTAATATTATAAGTTGAAGTGCTTTGCAGTGCGAGTGAGCGACCAGATAAAGTGCATGATAAAAATGAAAATCTTTCACTCACTCAGATCCAAAGGCAATAATTTACAATCCAGTGGGTGTGTGACTATGAAATGATTAAGAAATGAGTATGTACTCACTCACTCATGAAGATTCAGACAAAGCTAAATGTTGAGAAACGAGTCCGTGATGGGAGAAGAAAAGGTAACGTTGCACACTCGCATGGACATAAAAGCAAAGGATAGAAAGGTAGTGAGTATGCGACTGCCCAATGATGAAGTGAAAATTAGCTCATCGCTCACCCGCAGAAGATGTAAACCAAGGAAGAAAGAGACAGCAAGTGTGTGACTGGTTAAAGTAAAAGGTCACATCGCTCACTCGCAAGGACTATTCTGAGTATGAGTAAAGTACACTGGGTTGGTGCCAAATTGACAAGTGGCTAGTTTCAGGCTTACAAGTGCAAAAAAGAGAAAAGTGTACACTCTTTTCCAGCTAGGATCAAATAGTGCAAATTAATGGCAGCATTAGTGACACAGAGATGATTGCATGACACTACAAGTTCAAGAATTTGACATTCAAGTGGACAAGACACAAGATTTAATGGCTATAAGTTTGAATGATTGAGTTTGATTCTATACAACTCTCATTTTTCATCCTGAGATTTTCTGCGAGGAATGAAAAAGCTTGTTGGTCTGAATTTTTTGGTCTGAGATAGTAAATTCGAAGAAGAAGGATGAGTTAAGCTATTGTTACCGCTACCTCACAAGGGTTTGAGAAGAAGAAAGAGGTTACATTGAAGAAGTATGTGCAAGAATATGCCAAGTTGCTGCTTGGGACTCTGAATACAAACAGTGCAAATTGGGATGAATGGAATGACAAATGGTGTCAATGCAGAAATCCGGTAACCCCAAATTATTTTGGTAGTACATTGTTTCATTATTTCTAGAATAATAGGATCAAAGTAGTCCCAATTTGTAATCCATGGGATTTGAATATGGAAAAATTGATCATGCCTGATGTCTATGTTGACATAGGTCTTATTAAGGAACTAGCTAAAAAATACTGCCCAGTAGCTAGGGTAATCAAGAAGAGGAATAAAGAGACCCTAGTTTCCATATATAGGAGGTCAGTGGCAGAAGTATTCAGAATCACTATTGCATTGTGCACAGACATTGATTTAAAGAAGATTAAGGTAGAATTTGTCAAAAGAGAGCATTTAATTAAGCAATATGAAATGCCTAAGTTCATGCCCAGACTAGATAGGTACCCGGTAAAAATCCCAGACAATTTTGGGCCACCTTTTGACTTATCCCTATTTCATCATTATATAAAATGCACAGTTTATGGTTTGAGCAGGGTTCTAGGTTTTGATGGACATTCCACAGTGTCTCAAGATTTACTTATGATGGCCATGAACATCCATCACAAGGAGGTCAACACTGATTATGACTATGTTGGATATATAGTTGATGCTATCCATGCTGCACTAGTAGAAATATAGTCAGATGCTCGAACACCTACTTTGAAGCATTACTCTCATCTGATGTATATGATTTTTTATTATAACAGAGCATCAATGGATAAATATCTTGAATTATTTGTTTTAGAATATGGTGTTGATGCACCAATCCAAAGATGGACTCAGGTATGGGATAGTTCATCCAACAACTCATCATTTGTATGCTTTTGCAACTGGATTGTGGATCCAATTTTTAATTTATTGGGAACGGATAGGCACAGGCTTCCTTTTGATATTAGAAAGGTTTTGAGACCTTGGGAGTATATCCCAAACTGGCCTATCTCTCACAATTGGGCTGATTTCTTCTTTTTTGACTACATTACCATCATGAGAGTATATGGTTGTACACAGCCCCCTCACATCCTTCCCAAGTTTGTTCCTCTTAGGATTGCATCCTTAGAATTTGTTTGGAAAATCACTTGGGTAGATAAGGAATTTCTAGAGGGACATAAGAAGGGAAATTTTATCCCCAGATTGTGGATAGGTTTTGACTTCACCATGGGAAAAGGGTTTTTGACTGATAAATGAATTCTTGAAGCAATATAAAATGTCTACAACAATTGCCAGATTCTGTGATCCAAAAATATTTGTGCAAACAACCCTAAAAAGAATGACTCCTTGGAAAAAATTAGGGATCATGAACCACTGGATGATGAGGATATTGTGAGGAACAAGTTAAATAAGAAAGAAGTCCAGGATAGGAGAAGGAAGTGGAATGGCCTCCTTAGAGTAGAATCTGAGTGGAAAGAATCAAATAACTCATTCTCTATATTTTTCCCTGATCTCCCATACTTCTAGAGGATAGAGTAAATGCTCAATTCCTATGGCATAGGTACCACAATTCAGTGCTGAAGATGCACAATCTAAAGGGTCCCCAATTCTAGTTGCATTACAAGACCAAGAACACCAGGAACAACAGGAAGAGGAAAAACAAAAAGAAGAACAATAGGAAGAGGAAGAGGCTGGTGAAGAGGCTACTTCAGCTAGAGAACCACCAAGGAAGAAACAAAAGAAAGAGCACAATAAGGTGTAGGATAGGAAAAGCATGGTCAAGGCCATGATCTCTGAGCATGGTAAGTATTTCATAAAATTGAAAAGACAATTGCAGAAAGAGACTCAGGATGACGGCCAAGGAGATAATCAAATGGTACTATTTGAAAAAGATGACGAGAGGGTCATGATGGCTAATGAATTTATGAAGGATGATGAATTCATAAAGTCTGAAGAATTAAATACCTTCTTGATTAAATTAAAAAAAAAGAACTTGAGGTAAGGGTTGACTGCAGAAGAAGAAAATGTAGATAAGAATAAAGAAATTGTAAAAACACTCCAAGATTATGATCCTGAGAGTGAACAGATTACTATGGAACAAGCTAGGTTGTTGGTACAGAATAGTGGTTTAATGCTTATGCCTGGTTGGGATCTTCAATCCATATTCATTATTGATGAGATCAAGAGGCAAGACGATCCTCTGTTGAAAATAGAGTTTGAAATGGATGAACTATTGAGAGGATCAGGTTTTGATCCTATATCCAAGACCCTAGAAATATGGTCATTAGCTCCTGCCACACAAAAACCCTTGGTCATGACTATCAGAGAAAACAAAAGGGCAGAAAAGATGATATGGAATTTGTAGAATACTTCAAATACTGTGATAGCTCAATTAACGACACAAGTTTCATTCATGAACCTGGCAAAGGTTGATGACCTTTCCAAGAGGTATGAAATGAATTTTGGCCAAATGATGTCCCTGGCAAAGAAACATGAAGAAGTGGTGGTCCAGAACCACACATTAGAAGAGGAGATTGCCAAATTGAAAGAAGAATTAATAGAAAGTAAGAGAGAAAAGACTCCAACCCTTGAGGAAGTGGCAAAGGTTGTGACAGATGTTGTTACTAGAGTTAAGGAAGATACTGCATTGGAAAAAAAGCCAATCCAACAAGTTATCACAGGACCATAACATAAATGTTATGTCTGTTATATTGCTCATATTGTAGCATAGGATTGATGTCCTAAAATAGAAAACTGACATAGTGTATACACTATATGAGTCATTAAAAGAAGTTTCAAAGATAGCTGTGAAAGCTATGGTTTGCTTAGAACCCACTTTCAAAGTGTGGTCAGGGAGGGATAGGCTCATGGATAAGTTACAAACTAATATGCTATATAGTGGTGATTTCCCAGATAAAGTAACAGATACCATAGAGATGGTTAGTAAGTTGAATGACACCTTTGCCTTTTTCAATTGAAAATCTGATGTGATAGACAATAAGTTGTAGCTATTTGGTGATCAATGCCCATCCTTGATCCCAAAAATTTATGATGAAGCATGTGTTTTAAAAACACAATTAGATTGGGTATCTAGTTTCGATGGTGTGATAAGAAATGAAGATATAAAGCACCGCTTGGAAAAGGAAGTGAATGTTGAATATTGCAACAAACTGATTGATACCCTTTTCAAGATCGAGAAAGATATAGCCAAGTTCATTTCTGATGCCAGAACTGCCATTGATGCTAGGTGGGTAGAAGCTGTTGCAAAGTTGGAAGAACAAAAAACCTTTGATTGGCCGACCACCAAAGAGGTAAATAGGTGGGAGGAAAAGATGAAAAGATAAGGAGGATATTGTCAACATCAACAACAAACCTTTTTTAGACTCTGCCAATAGTTGCCACCCCTGTTCTGTTACAAGTTTTTATTTCTTCTCTGTTGCAAGGTTGTTGCAAAAGATTTTGTAAATCTTTCCCAGTAAATCGGTAGCTTGTTGCATCCTTAATTATAAAAGGATTCCAAGACTACTGGGAAAGAGGATATCCATTTTATTTTTGAGAATGCAATATATAATTGTATAAACTCTGATTCCAGACCAATACAATAGGTTTTTGAAGAATTATTGTTGAATGTAGCAAGCAATTTTGATTTTGAATGAAAATGAAATCCAGTTGACGGTTTCTGAAGCATATAATGAGGATTATGTCTTCATTTTGATGTTCTAAATTTTATTTAGATTGAATATTTGAGGAATGTTCAATTTATATGTCTGTCAGGTAGATTATGAAATAGTTTTAGGGTTCTTTCAAGGAAAGAATAAAATTGCCTTAGGAATGTTTCAATACAATTCAGGGTATACAATTAATTTGATGAATTAACTTGTTATGTGTGTTGAGATAGATATAGAAGGTATATCTATGTTTATGTCAGATGTTGTAATTGTTTCAAGTTCAGGTTCATGATCAAGCTGGTTAAAAGTGTTCATAAGTGACTCCATGCCCTAGGATTAAGCACTGATCTATTTCCATAAAATCAAGTGACTATCACTATTAAAATTAATCTTTACTTATGATCTGGTTTGTATTCAATAAAATTTACAGTGATAGACCCCTATAATTTCATCCACATTCAATTGGAATAATTTAGTGATTTCATTATTCTAAGTTAGAAGGGTAATCCTGCCCGAGTTAGTGGAGCTCAAAGTGTAGGAGGTTTCAAAACCTTGTTTCTGTCATTCTGCATCTTGCCTGGTCAGTGTCTGGGATAAATAGAGCAAGCTCTCTGAGAATATTTTTCATATCAGCAAGGAAAGGAACTAATAGAAAATGGTGACTCTACTGGGGGCTTCTATCAAGGAATGCGTCAAAGGTTAGTCTGACAACAAAATTCCATAATATAAATTCCTTGAAGTCCATTTTTTTAAATCACAGGTTGTGTATTGTATTTTATTGAGTTATATCCACAAATATCATTGTCAAAGTAAATTTTCTTTATTTTATTCCCAAATTTTTTGGGTGGCGACTCTGATTTATTGGTTATAGTGTTTCCAAGGGGAATACTAGCAGATTAAATGTGTGAGATTTCATGTTGGACATAATGAGGAACACACAAGAAAAAACAAAGAATCACTCTCAGGCAACATCAGAGAGTGATATTTCTAAAAACTCTAGAATAAATCATTGGTAATCAGACTTCCTTCATCTATTGTTCATCGTAACCTTGTATTGTAGCAGCACCTTGTCATTTCTCTTTTTTATTTTATATGACAATAGTTATAAAAAAATAGCGTCAAGAAATTTTCAAATGGTAGTTACAAGTGCGAATAAGATTTTGGCATAGGATTTGATGATTGTGCACTAACACCCCCTTTTTCATTGCTTTCAGCGATATACCTTATGATGAGGTTTGCATACTTTGGTTTGTCAAATTAACTATGTTTCTATAGGCTAGGAGCTACAAAAGTAGGTAGTTGTAGTTGGTCTTTGAAAAGTATTTAAATTCTTTTTCAGATTTCAATGGAACTATCTCCACATTTATATTTTCAAATCTTTAATTGCTACTGCAAATGCCCAGCTCCACTCAAGAAATTCACTCCCTAATCATTCTTGATTTTATCTGTATACATAAGAGATTGTAATGAAGTGTGTGGAGGGATTTTGTTCTTCCATTTATAGCTTCTTAATTCATCAAAAGAAACATTTTTTTTCTTCCCAGCCTACATCATTAAATTTATGCTCTCACATTAATTTCATGGCCATTAGAAATTTAAAAAAAAAATGAGGTCTCATTATAATTTCAAAAGACATTGAAATCAAATTAAAAGCATTTTCCATTGAATTTGAAACTCATAAATATTGAATTTATGGCATTAAAGTTGAATTTAATTTGAGTTGAGTTTCTATTTTCATCTCCATGGCCATTGTTGTAAAATTTGGGGGTTGTATATACTAAAATCATGGGTCTTGTTATTGAATTCAGAATTCAACTTCATTGGAGACATGGCCAAAATTGTATTAGATGCCTTGTGGACTTGGGGGTAGATCTTGGTGGGTTTAAATATTATGCTCGATATGGGCTATCATTGCTACAAGAACTCTTTAATGTTTTCATTATAGTAATTTCTCAATAAACCAACATATCAACAATAAGTGTTTCTGTTAGAATAGGTAGAAACCTAATCTCCCAAGAACACCTGAATGCATAACCCTGTCACATGGAAGAAGCAAAGAACATAAAGAAAGAAAAATCTATGGAGGCCAAAAAGCCAGAGGCATCATCTGCACATGAAAACAATATTCTATTATGAATGATTGTATTACAATTTGATACAATGCGTTATGAAAATACAAAGAGGCGATTCCTTAAAAAGGAATCATGAAACCCTAAAAGGGAAACCCTAAGGTTGGCTTAAGTAACTAGAGTGAATAGGTGAGTTAGTAATTAGATCAAAATAATTTAATTAATAACCCAAAAGACCATTACTCTAATACCCCCCTTTAAGATAAGCTTAGGGAGAAGCAAAAACCTAGGATACTATTGTAGAAAGCGGGAAAGAAGGGTCCCAACAACAAAGGCCTAATCAGGTACCCAATACAAGAAATCTCTGTAAAGCGGAGAAATAGGGAAAACCCAGTGGCAAAAAGAGATGAACTAGATGAAGGAAACAAAGCCTCCAATCTAGGGAAAGTCCCAAATAAAGGGACAAGAAAGAGCATGTATAGCATCTCTGAAGCATGAAGCTGCAAACACTGTCAGAAGAAACTGCTAGAACCCTCACTAAAATAGTGCATGAACAGGTAGAGAATACAAAGTCTAAAGAGATGATCAATCGAAGAGGTGACCTCAAAAAGTAGGAATGAATGAGTGTCTATATAGTAGATGATCCATCTCACCAAAATGCATAGGTGCCTAGCCACTGCATCCACCTAGTACATAGGAACAAAAACTAAATATGTAGATCACTCAACCAAACCAAGGAAGCAATAGAACCAACAGGTGAACCCCCCCCCCCCATAATATTGAATAGGGAGAGGGGTGACACAAACACTGAAATGCAATGCCAGAAACAACTGCAAGAAGAAGAATCAGGAACACCAACAGTGCAATAGAAGTACATGCATAGGATAAAGGGTGGTTTCATGGACACATAGCATGGGCTAATGTCATGGAAGGTACACTCACTTGACAAAGGTGGATGAGCACAAAAAAGAAAAACATCATAACGCCCCATGGAATTTTATAACTGAGTGCAAGTATAAAAAAACACAAGGTGATCAAGATCCTAGATATGCAGAAGCAAGCACTTTATCTTAATGTGTTTATAGAAAAGAGAATGCTACAAAAGAGAAGCATACAATTCTCAGAAGGTCAGAAAGAAGAGTGAGCCAGAAGAAGAGATCCCAGGACCTATAGAACCCAAGTAATCCACTAGAGTATGAAAGTTCAAAACTCAGAGGAGAAAGAACCTAGAGAAGAATCTGGATAAAAGACCCTTACAACTGAAAAAATCATTGAACCAGCTTTCTGACGATATCTAGTTTGCCAAAAAAGGAGTCCAGATGAGCAAGATATGGCTCCTGGAAGGCAAAAACAAACATCAGATTTTGATAGAAAAAAACACTATCAAAATAGTAGAAACCAAAATTCCAACCCCCATATTTGGAAAGATCTCAGAAAGAGATTTTTGACGATATAAAGAAGTCAAAAAAAGACCTCCGTTTGCTCCAGTTAGAGCAAAAACACTACCAAAGGGTCAAAAGGGCACCAAATTTTTTTTAAAGCCCCTGGGCTAAAAAACTCCAAGCCCCTAGGCATATGGCATGTGTAGGGGGCTGAAGGGTAGAGCCCTTGGTCACTAATGTGACCACCACTTGGAAAAATAAGCCCACTGGGTGGCGCACATGGTGGTGGAGCCAGGTGGTGGTGTTGGGTGGCAGAGAATCGGCGGAGCAGAGGGCCAGCGGAGCGGAGGGCCGGAGGAGGGCCGGCAGTGCAGGCCGCGGTGGTGTGGGCCGGTGTTGGGCCGATGGTGGTGGAGCACCAGTGGCGCAATTCAAAAACACACTAGCTACGTTAAAAAGTACCACAAAAAACCTTAAAAAAGGGTTTTTTAAAAAAAATTTCTCAGTTTCTGTGCCCGTACGACACTGGAAACCAAAAAAAAAAATTCTCAGAGCCACGTTGTCCAAAATGGACAAGTTTTATATGGTTTTTATGGTTTTTGGGTCCTCTGAGCTCAATGGTGATGTCCGTTTGAGCCCAAAATGCACCATTTTTTTTTTTGCATGCAAAGAAGAAAGAAAAAATATTGTCCTACAGAGAACCTCTTGCTTCTGAAACACTTCAACAAAACATGAACAAAGAGCAGCAGGATGGCTTTGATACCATGTTAGAATAGGTAGAAACCTAATTTCCCAAGAACACCTGTATTCATAACCCTATCACATGGAAGAAGCAAAGAATATAAAGCAAGAAAAATCTATGGAGGCCAAAAATCTAGAGGCATCATCTGCACATGAAAACAATATTCTATTATGAACAATTGTATTACAATTTGATACAATGCGTTATGAAAATACAAAGAGGTGATTCCTTAAAAAGGAATCACAAAACCCTAAAAGGGAAACCCTAAGGTTGGCTTAAGCAACTAGAGTGAATAGGTGAGTTAGTAATTAGATCAAAATGATTTAATTAATAACCCAAAAGACTATTACTCTAACAGTTTCAACCTTGGTATAAATAATGATCACTTTCTTTTGAGTAATTTTTTAGATGATTATTAATTTGTGTAGATATTAAGATGATGCTAGAGATAAAAGTAAGGTATTGTTTATTCTTGTATAAAGAAGAAGACACTAAAGATTAAAATTAAGATACTTCTTAAAAACATCTTGTTAGAATAATTAGTCTCAATATAAATTCCAATGACAATTTTAGTACTTGAAGAAACTTAAATTTATAGATTATTACTCTCTTTTAGATGATATTAGAAAAAATGATATTTGGTGTGGATACCTAAACCTTCTACCCTCATTTTGAGGCTTTCAAACCCATTTGTTTATCCCTAAGATGGAATATATTATTATTGCTCATTTATTTGTTATAGAAATATCAAGTTAAATAAATATCATCATAATTATTATAGATTATACGTATAACCGAAAGGAATGGTCTCAACTTAAGAATGCTATACTTCCATTTAATTGCAAATATGCACACACACATTTTGGAATACATTCTCACCCTAGTGATCACTATATTGTTTAATAGAGATTCTATAATTAATGTTAAAGTGTATCTATGTTATTATGAATATATTTGTAAAATATTTATTTAGTTGCAAATGAGATGTCAAGGTTTTTGGAATAATACATATTGGCATTGAGAGTACTCTTTGGTTTGAAAATTTCTTATCATTTATTTGAAATAGTATTGAATTGTGTTCTAATATCATCTAAAAGCATGTCGTTCTTTAGATCTATCTTTTTGTCAAATACAATGAACAATGTAGATACTATATTAAAATTTTCTTGATATATTATTAATTTTTTTCTCAAATCTATATCTTGTTATTTCGGCATCCAAGTGATAATATATTAGCAATCATTCATGCTCCCTTACATATACCACATTTGATTTCTAAATTTGTTTGTACCCCATTAGGGCATACCTAGTATGAATTGGTTTAAGTTTTGTAAACCTGAACTACGATGTCTCTGCGAGTTACGTAGGCAAGGCCATCAACAATGAGTCCTTGAGGTATTAGGTCTAGCCCTTAGGTCTTGTGATTTTGAGTCCTTCCTTGATCTTGACACCCCTTACAAATGTTTTTTTAGAAACACTGAGAGGGGTGGGGGTGAATCAGTGTTTATGAATAATTTATATTTCAGCCAATTAAACAAATATCAAATGTGTATTCAAAGAATCATAACACAAGAACACATAACACAAGATATGATTATGGAGAACCTTGATCAATGGAAAACTCTAGTGTGGATTAGTACCCATAAAATATTTTACTAGTTATAATAAACCTATTAAAGTTCCTTTGCCCTGTTAGAAGCAGTCTTTACAAATTGAGTACAATGACCTGGTTAAAGGTCTTACCCTGTTAGGAGTCTTTTACAATAACCCTGTTAAGGGTGGATGGCTCACTGCCTAGGCTCACTACCCAAATAATATGAAGGCTACAACCCTTTGAATGTTGATATGCACTATATCAAAAATGAACTCATGTAGTGACATTGTTGTCTGATTAGTTTCATGTATGCATGGATGCTCTTACTCCTTTAAAGAGCTATATCATTTTCTAACTTCATTATATTGACCCTATGTAACTTATTCTTACATAGTCATCGACTTCTCTTGCATGCTGTAACATAATAATACATTACATACTTATATCTTTACAAACAAATAGGCGTGACCCAAAACATAACACTTAGTCGGCCTCTTAACAAAATATAGAGCGCTTCCAAACAAGTCGGCTCAAGAGTGTTTACAAAAACATTAATTACATCATAACAAACTTATAACTAATTGCACATAGCCTTAGTATCACAAAATAATACACGCTGATCAAAATAGTAGTCGGCTTCTGTGCTCTGTATTCTAGATTGTTTCCTAGACTGTAGTGTACTAATCTATCTATAACTTTTCCGTACTGATGTTCTGTATCTTGCACATTTGGATATAGCATATACACATACCATAGAGTATATATCTAAGCACGCCTAATCTGGTGTGGTCTCTAACATGCGTGCTGATGTGTTGATCACTGTATTTGTCTGACTGCTCTATATCCTGTACTGAGTCTTTTTATCTCTTAAGTTATCTTTGACAGAAACTTAGTATGACTTTTTTGCCATGATTCACAACACAAAATAAGCCATGCTTCCTCAAGAATTCAACTTTCCAACAATCTCCCCCTTTGTCATTTATGGCAACAAAGGAATGTGGCTAAGTTACTCAAAATGACTTCATTCAAAAATGACTGTATATCATAACTTAATGATATATACATATATATTATTCCTCATATAC
>MU226705.1:96831-126354 GCA_018584345.1 Thuja plicata
TCCTAGATCACTTGTAGAACAATCTTTCAGATCTTTCCTTAGCCTTTTGATAAGTATTTGAGAGCCATCATTTTTCAATCTTAATTCTTCATTTTCTTTCTCTGATCTATCAAGATCTTCAAGAGCTCCTTCAAGATTATTTTTCAAGTGTTTTTCTTCAGCTGGGTCCATGATCTCCTCAAGTGGTTAAACTTTCTTTCAGAGGACCAGAGATCTGATACCAATTGTTAGAAACACTAAGAGGGGGGGGTGAATCAGTGTTTATCAATAATTTATATTTTAGCCAATTAAACATATATCAATTATGCATTCAAAGAATCATAACACAAGAACACATAACACAAGATATGATTATGGAGAACCTTGATCAGAGGAAAACTCCGGTGGGGATTAGTACCCACAAAATATTGTACTAGGTATAATGAACCTGTTAAAGTTCCTTTGCCCTGTTAGAAGTAGTCTTTACAAATTGAGTATAATGACCTGGTTAAAGGTCTGACCCTATTAGGAGTCTTTTACAATAACCCTGTTTGGGGTGGATGGCTCACTTCCTAGGCTCACTGCCCAAATAATATGAAGGCTACAACCCTCTGAATGTTGATATGCACTATATCAAAAATGAACTGCTGTAGTGACACTGTTGTCTGATTAGTTCTGTGTATGCATGGATGCTATTACTCCTTTAAAGAGCTATATCATCTTTTGACTTCATTATATTGACCCTCTATAACTTCTTCTTACATAATCATTGACTTCTCTTGCACGCTATTACATAATAATACATTACATACTTATATCTTTACAAACGAATAGGAACGACCCAAAACATAACACTTAGTCGGCCTCTTAACAAAATATACAATGCTTCCGAACAAGTCAACTCAAATGTGTTTACAAAAAAATTAATTACATCATAAAAAACTTATAACTAAACGCACATAGCCTTAGTATCACAAAATAATACACACTGATCAAAACACTAGTCGGCTTCTATGCTCTGTATTCTGGATTATTTCCTAGACTGCAGTGTACTAATCTGTCTGTAACTTTTCCGTACTGATGTTCTGTATCTTGCACGTTTGGATATAGAATATACACACACCATAGAGTATATATCTAAGCACACCTGATCTGGTGTGGTCTCTAACATGTGCACTGATGTGTTGATCACTGTATCTGTCTGACTGCTCTGTATTCTGTATTGAGTCTTTTTATCTCTTAAGTTATCTTTGACAGAAACTTAGTATGACTTTGTTGCCATGATTGACAACACAAAATAAGCCATGCTTCCTCAGGAAGTCAACTTGCCAACATAATTTGCATGGGTTGCATCTCTTTACGAAACCAATTGCAATAGTTTATGACTGATTTTGCTATGATATTGTTGTAGCTTATCTTACGATCATATATGTAATCAGAAATGAATTTTAACGTCATGCATCTAGTTGTGTAGCAATATATAAAGATGTAGGAAATATAAAGGGCAAGGAGAATATGATACATAGACAAGGAAGAGAAAACTCAGGTATGCAACATCTTCTTATGATTTTCATTTGAATACTATGAAAGGATATTGTTTAAAGTTGCGCCATTTTCTTCTTGTGTTATTGTTAAATATTATAAATAGTAGAATCATGAATTGCGGATGTAGTTAAATGGTATGTTATATTTCTTAAAAAAAAAAAAAAGTGGTTGTGTCTTTGGGTGTAAATTTTGGGCATTAATCATGAATTGTTGATTTAGTTAAATGGTATGCTATATTTCTTTAAAAAAATGAAAAGTGGTTGTGTCCTTGGGTGTAAATTTTGGGTATTACATTTGGTATCAGAGCCATGTTACAACTTTGGGATTTCTGGATAATTTTGTTGTTTATGTTGAACATTAACTAATGGGTAGCAGTTACTAAATTTACTTTGTGTATAATTCCTTTTTGTGATTTTATGCAATTATATTGTGACAACATATTTGACAATATAATATTAACTATATTCAAGAGCATTCTATTGCATGTATATTTAGATGAATTATTCCAATGAAAGAGGATGATGCTTTTGTGATCTAAATACCCTTGATTATGTAAAAATATGATTTCTCTATGGTGGTTGGTTATAAATCTCCTATTCTATTGCAGTATTCCATCTTGTTGGTAGATTTTCTAATGATGTTAGAGGAAGTATGAATGATGGGTAATGTTTCCAAATAAGAAAATTATTATGGATTTTAAGGAGCACTTGTATGTGATGCTTAGGGTTCACAGTTTGGGTAGTGATATTTATGTTATAATAATGTATTCTTATTTGGAAGGTACTTCCTGTGAATGTGGACACCCAGTACCAGTGCTATGTTGAGTGTTGTGTATAACCGGTACTTGTATTATGTTCCCATGGGGTGGTGCGAATATGTGCCCAACCATGGAGGTTATGATTTCATATGGTATGTGAGAACCATACCATCATTTCATTCACATGTTTTCACCCTACTGAGTGCCAACCCATGGGTTGTTGATAAGTCAGTATGTGTAAGGGTAGTAGAATCACCTTTTCCTTAGGTAGTTGTGTGGAATACGTGTAATAGTGGTGTGAAGTGACCTTAGCTTCCAATTCTTGAGGAAAAATGTAATCAATGCTTCCCCTTAGGATGGACCCAAATACATGGTTCAGGAGTGTAAACCCAATCCCCACAATTTGAGTATGCTACCAGTACTTGATGTGAGGTCTCATGGACATATATATGACTTGTGGACATACACATTTCTTGATGGTCCAACATGTGGAGGGAGATTTTTTCCCATGCTATGATGGATACTATATTCACACATGCTCTGGCATGATGCAAATGGGTATGATGCCACAACCACTAGTGTTCTGACATAGTGTGGATAGTGATGTTGTGTTGCTCATGGAAGTGAGCCAAGCTTTAGGATACGATGCCACGTACAAAGTTACATGAAGGCGCAGTATAGATACATATGTTATGTTTTCCTACTTGATACAAAGTGATTTGGAGATGCTTGCATGCTTGTAGATGGGTACTCATGGATTCTTGGTTATTTAGACGCGGTAGGCATATGGGTGGACCCTAGCCATGTATACCTCTAGACACGGTGACGATCTATGAGAGATATCACTATGCAGGTGTGATCTGTGTGTGCCTTCTCCGTGAGGAACACTGCCATGCGACATATGATCAATGTGTGCCCTCTCCGCTTGGTGTATTGTCATGCCAAGTGTGTTGACATGTTTATTCCATGCCATTTGATGTGGGGTGTTGCTAAAGTGAATACCCCATGTCATGTGATAGTAGACCATTGGGTCATCACATGATGGGCTATTGCGATAGTCAAACATTGTTCCCTCCTTCCTTGTGAGGTGGCTATATATAGTCACATAGTGATGTGTTGTGTAATTTCATGATATTTTGTTCAGGTGTGGGTCAGCAACTTGTTTATCTTTGACTGTGATGGTTTAGCCAAAACCTTTTTGGAAAAAAAAAATTTAATTGGCTTAATGTTTTGGTACCTTGAATTGTTTTATTTATTGTTGAAATTGATTAATTGTTTCCTTTTATTTAATTTTAATTTTGGTGGCTAAACTAGTTTCCATTGGTGTAATTTGAATGCTGGCCACATGTAGTAATGTGATTCCTTACCAAGGATGCAGGATGTATACTTGGTGAGTGTATACAAGGAAGAAGACGTAGAGAACCCTAGAGTATGGGGGTATGTGAGGCTATTATGTAGCTATTATCCACTACCCACCTTACAGTGGTGACTACTCCTTGAAGGCTAAATACCTTACATAAACAAGGGGTAGATTGAGTGGACTTGTATGGGGTAACCTCACCATATGTGCGTGAGAGCCATATATGAGTGCATTCCCAACACCATCAAGCCACTTTATGAGGTATGTATCATGGATTTTGGGATCATGTATCATGGACTATTGTTATGTGTTCAGTTGAGATCGGTATATTGTACCCTGGAGCATGATGGCATGAGTCGCTCTTGAGCCCTATGATGTGATGTGTATTCCCGGTGATGTGGACTATTGTGTGAATGTGTAAATGCATATCTACCCATGTTTACTATTGCATCATAGAGGTAGAAATAGGTTCATATGCTTGTTCGCATGTATGTTACCATGTTTAATTAGTTTTGATGTCATTTATGTTGATTAAAAATAAATAAATAAAAAATGGAAGTTGTAACATGAAATGTTTCCCTTGGGATGATAAACCTAGTATTAATGAATTGGCACAAGCTTTAGTTAAAACCATGACAAGTGTTGGCATTATATTGTATATATATATATATATATATATATATATATATATATATGAGTTGATGTAATTTCTATGCGTGGATTAATTAGAGGTTAGTGTAATGTATTGTTCATTATGAATCATTCATGTGATATTGGAAAGAAGATGAGTAGAAAATTTCTGGTAAAGGTTAGGATAAGGGAAAAAATGAAGGTTAAAGGACACTTTGTAATAGGAAAACTGCATTTTAGAATGGTTATGGATAACTTTTGCATAATGCATTGGTCTATATTATTGCAAATGTTGAAAATGCATAGTTTGTTCTTAAGATGCTAACCTGAAGGAAAGCTAGCACTCATGTGTTGAAGAGCAATTTGAGATGCAACAACTGCCTTAAACTTCCAGGAGTAAGTCGAGTCTTAGGGAGGGATGATGTAGTGCCTCTCTGATTCTATCTTCAGGAGGATCCATTTGGTAAGCATCCTCCATCCTTTCTAGTAAATTATCTTTAAGTATATGTCAAACCTAAGACAACCTAGACATAGACCTATGAATGAATTATTACTAATTAGAACCCAGTTAGTCATGTATATGGATATATCGGTATAATATGTACAATTTTTTAATGTTAACCTTATATGCATTAAGTGGAATATTCAATGTGCAATTATATTAATATAGAGTAATTAATGGAAAATTGATAAGCCTAGGGGATTATAACTCATCTTATGCTTAGTAAGAGGTCCCACCCGTACAAGGAATAGATATTGATATTTTTATGCTACTTCAAGATGTTTGGGCTTAATTATATAGGAATTTGATATATTGTTATGTAACTCAAGTATAATAGTTAACAATAAGTGCTCTAAAAACCTTCTTGTTAAAAAAAAGGGGGATAAATAAATAAATAAAAATGAAATTTGGTTTACCTAATGTCTAGTATTAACCTAGAATGGTCATATGAGTAAAAAGAATAAAATATGTTAGTTTAACATACATAGGATAGATGGATATTATAAGCATAGATGTCATGCTTCTAGTATACAATGCATATAATAATAATTAGAAGACTTTATTAGTTATGACAAGTAACACATTTTAAAAGATATCATTGATGAAAGGGTAATATATCAAGTGGGCATTGAACCTAATGGAACTTTTAGTCATTTGAATTTATGTTGAACATGAAGATGTTAAATTAAACCTTTTGGATATGCCTCAGTGATATATAATACTAACCTTGAAGGAGGAATGTTCTAAATGGTTAGATCATGGATATCTTACCAATGGTTAATGAAGTGAGTGACAACATCTTATGTTATGTGATGCTTTTGAGATATAGATTTGTTATTTTCTTTCAAGGTTGAACAATAAATTTTCCATTGGAAGGATTTGTAAAGCATTGGGTTTTATTTAAAGAGATAGTATTTGTGCAAGCACTTGATTTGAAGTTAGCTTTAAGGACCATATGAGGTACATCATCAACAAACCTTGGCAATATGTTCAAAAGAAAGAAATGAGGTATGTAAAGTACAAGTATAATATTTATAATTAATATGATATGAATAGGTTATCAATGTTTAGCTCTGACTAATTTAAATGTTGGAAATTTTTCTTCACGGGTTCTAGAATGTGAAATATGTCATTTTAGTAATACCTCTATTTTTGTTTGTAAGTCTTATTCGAATAACGAAATTTAAAACCATTAAGATCTTGAATTAGATGAAATTTATATAAATCTTGTACAAGATAATATGTTTTACATGCTTCTCATGAAGCATTTAACCTTATAGATATATATTGGCATTTAAACCTTTTCAGATAAATAGCAAGATAGATTTGTAGAGATTTAATAATATTACATTGTGAATTATCTATTAATTTAATAACTATTTAAATGTTTAGAAAGATAACTTAAAGTACCCAACCCATTTTATAAAATAGTTAGTGACTTAACAAAATAAGGTTTATAGTCTAGGAACGCTATCTATCTATTTCTTCAGCAACTGACAATATTATCAAGGTAGCAAGACTACTTACCAACTAATGGAAAGAACCATCATATGGTAATCTTAAAGGACCAATGATGTAAGGAATTAAATATCGTGATATATTATACAAATTATAATGCTAATAAGTTGTATTTAAAGACATGGAAGAGTAATTGAGGTTTAAGCCTACTATTACCACCATAGAATAACATGATAAGGGGGTAGTTAAATATAATGGTAGGCATCTTCTATTCATTGGTGCTAGATGTATAGAAGTTGACCATGAGGGATTGTAGCCATAATTGTGAATCTTGTAGAATGTGAGAAACCTTATAGCTTATGGTGGGCTTATTTACATCATATATTTAAGTATCCCAACTAAAAAGGTGGCTTTGGGAAGCTCAATCAACTTTTCCATCAATGAGGAGGGGATTGAGACATAGGGGAGGACAGATGGGGGTTATCCGGAAATTATGGTGTTGGTAACATGACAGTTGTTACTCCCTCAGCCTTTTGGGGAATCACGTGGGGGGAAACAAAGGAAGGAGAAGGAAAAGGGAGGGGGATAGGGGGATTAAAAAAAAAGTATTTTGTTACTCTAGGTTGTTCTTTCTCTGCACTAAAAATCTGTAGACTGTAATACTTAAGGCATGTTGATTCCTTTGGTATTAGTAGTAGTCACCAACACTCAGTTGTGGGCAGAAGGAAGAGAAATTGTGGATATAAGTCATGCATACAGGGATGATATGCCAGTGGCCGAGTCAAACGAGGGGATAGGAAATCCCCTTGAACTCATTGCAAGAGTATTATGAAGTGGGCTTGGACGTCGATACCCTAGATCTCTATCTTGCCGACGGTCCTGCACTAGTTGTGGATGTTCCTAGAGGCACAAACATCACTTGTAATTAGTCTGCCTTCATCTATTGTTCACTGTAACCTTGTATTGTAGCAGCACCTTGTCATTTCTCTTATTTATTTTATATGAAAACAGTTATAAAAAAATAGATTCAAGCAATTTTCAAATGGTAGTTACAAGTGCGAATAAGATTTTGGCATAGGAGTTGATGACTGTGCACTAACACCCCTCTTTCCCTCGCTTTCAGCGATATACCTTATGAAAAGATTTGCATACTTTGGTTTGTCAAATTAACTACGTTTCTATAGGCTAGGAGCTATAAAAGCAGGTAGTTGTAGTTGGTCTTTGAAAAGTATTTAAATTCTTTTTCGGATTTCAAGGGAACTATCTCCACATTTATATTTCCAATCTTTAATTTCTACTGCAAATGCCTAGCTCCACTCAAGAAATCCGCTCCCTAATCATTCTTGATTTTCTCTATATACGTAAGATATTGTAGGCCCCATTTGTTTGGGGAATTGGAATTTGACTCAAAACCTTATTATCACAAAATCAGGTTTTGAAATCCCGGTTTTGCATTTTGGGGAATTGGAATTTGACTCAAAACCTTATTATCGCAAAACCAGGATATGATTTCTAATTCCACCTATTTAGTGGGAAGATGATGCCACTCATTTTGGTGTCTAAACTCAGTTTTGCTTAACGAATCCAGAATTGCAATTTAGAGAAACAAACGTCGGATTCGCAAAAACGGGAAGTGTCACTACCAATTCCGCAAAACAAATGGGGCCGTAATGAAGTGTGTGGAGGGATTTTGTTCTTCCATTTATAGGCTCTTAATCCATCAAAAGAAACATTTTTTTTCTTCCCACCCTACATCATTAAATTTATGCTCTCACATTAATTTCATGGCCATTAGAAAAAAAAATGAGGTCTCATTATAATTTCAAAAGACATTGAAGTCAAATTGAAAGCATTTGCCATTGAATTTGAACCTCATAAATATTAAATTTATGACATTAAAGTTAAATTTGATTTGAGTTGAAATCTGATTTTCATCTCCATGGCCATTGTCATAAAATTTGGGGGCTGTATATAATAAAATCATGGCTCTTGTTATTGAATTCAGAATTCAACTTCATTGGAGACGTGGCCAAAATTGTATTAGATGACTTGTGGACTTGGGGGTAGATCTTGGTGGGTTTAAATATTTGTCTCGATATGGGCTATCTTTGCTACAAGAACTCTTTAATGTTTTCATTATAGTAATTGCTCAATAAACTAGCATATCAACAATAAGTGTTTCAACCTTGGTATCAATAATGATCACTTTCTTTTGAGTAATTGTTTAGATGATTATTAATTTGTGTAGATATTAAGATGATGCTAGAGATAATAGTAAGGTATTGTTTATTCTTGTATAAAGAAGGAAATACCGAAGATTAAAATTAAGATACTTCTTAAAAACATCTTGTTAGAATAATTAGTCTCAATATAAATTCCAATGACAATTTTAGTACTTGAAGAAACCTAAATTTATAGATTATTTCTCTCTTTTAGATGATATTAGAAAGAATGATATTCGGTGTGGATACCTAAACCTTCTACCCTTATTTTGTGGCTTTCAAACCTATTTGTTTATCCCTAAGATGCAATATAATATTATTGCTCATTTATTTGTTATAGAAATATCAAGTTAAATAAATATCATCATAATTATTATAAATTATACGTATAACCGAAATGAATGGTCTCAACTTAAGAATGCTATACTTCCATTTAATTGTAAATATTCACACACACATTTTGGAATACATTCTCACCCTAGTGATCACTATATTGTTTAATAGAGATTCTATAGTTAATGTTAAAGTGTATTTATGTTATTATGAATATATTTGTAAAAGATTTATTTAGTTGCAAATGAGATATTTAGGTTCCATTCATTCTCATGAGAGATGGGTTCATGTGAACCACTACTCATGAATTATGGGTCAATGAGTTTGACTCAAAAAATACACAGCTGAATCCTGATAGCAATATCACGAGATATCAAGGTTTTTAGAATAATACATATTGGCATTGAGAGTACTCTTTGGTTTGAAAATTTCTTATCATTTATTTGAAATAGTATTAAATTGTGTTCTAATATCATCTAAAAGCATGTCGTTCTTTACATCTATCTTGTTGTCAAATAGAATGAACAATGTAGATACTATATTAAAATTGTCCTAATATATTATTAAATTTTTCTCAAATCTATATCTTGTTATTTCGGCATCCAGGTGATAATATATTAGCAATCATTCATGCTCACTTACATATACCAAATTTGATTTCTAAAGTGGTTTGTACCCCATTAGGGCATACCTAGTATGAAGTGGTTTAAGTTTTGTAAACCTGAACTATGATGTCTCTGCGAGTTACGTAGGCAAGGCCATCAACGATGAGCCCCCGAGGCATTAGGTCTGGCCCTTAGGTCTTGTGCTTTTGAGTCCTTCCTTGATCTTGACACCCCTTTCCAATATTTTACATGGGTTGTATCTCTTTATGAAACCAGTTGCAATATCTTATGATTGATTTCGCTATGATATTATTGTATCTTATCTTACGATCATGTATGTAATCAGAAATGAATTTTAACATCATGCATCTAGTTGTGTAGCAATATATAAAGATGCAGCAAATAGAAAGGGCAAGGAGAATATGATACATAGACAAGGAAGAGAAAACTTAGGTATGCAACATCTTCTTATGATTTTCGTTTGAATACTATGAATGGATATTGTTTAAAGTTGCGCCATTTCCTTCTTGTGTTATTGTTAAATATTATAATTAGTAGAATCATGAATTGTTGATGTAGTTAAATGGTATGTTATATTTCTTAAAAAAAAAAAAAAGTGGTTGTGTCTTTGGGTGTAGATTTTGGGAATTAACCATGAATTGTTGATGTAGTTTGGTATGTTATATTTCTTTAAAAAAAAAAAAAAAAAGTGGTTGTGTCTTTGGGTGTAAATTTTGGGCATTACAGTTTGTTTAGAACTGCTTACAACTAGAGAAATGCTCCTTCCCCAGATTGTAACATATGGGATTTAGATGTGGGAAAATTTATAGTACCCAGGGTATTCATGGATATAGATCTGTTCACTTTAATAGCCAACACATATGACAGAGTATCTAGGGTTGTAAGGGATATAGAGGGAAACGTGTTGTTGACTGTCACAACTGATGAGATTAGAAGAATTTTTAGATTAAGTGGCTCATTAATTCATATGGATGATATTGATTTCAATTAATTTAAGGAGGTATATCAGACTTAGAGGGAGTATTACAGGAATGAGGCTTTGAAAGGGTATTTTAACAAAATAGGGGATTTGATTATGGTGGGCCCAAACACACCAGAGCCATTCAAATTGGACTATTTCAACAGTAAAGCTAAGAAAATGTATAGTGCCCTATGCCTAGTCTTAGGAGAAGATGAAGAAGCAACAATTCTAGTTCACATCATGCTTATGATGGTTCATATTTTGCACCCCCACCTGTCAGTGGTTTTTTATTATGCTTCCTATATTGTTGAACAAATGCATGAAGGTTAATAGGCATCAAAGATGGAAATATACTCAAGCCAATGGGGTGGTATTCTTTAATGATGCACATGTCTTTGTTCAATAGTGATGATATCTTTGAGGAAGAAATGGACCTCTCCAATTTTGAGGATGATGAAGACTTGCCTGTCCAATTGTGGAGTGTTGATCTATCCTAGGATAGAAAATAAGTCAGTTATGTATATTTTTATAGAGTTTTTACTGCTAGGCTCAAGTCATTATTATGCAAACAGAATCCTAGGATCCACATGGATATGATGAGATTATTGAGGCCTATGGAGTTTTCCCCAAAACTAAAAATTGTCCACAACTAGGGGGATCTGATTTTGTACCCTGTCTCTATAGTTATTAGGGTTTGTGGATTCAGGGGAACCCACAATGTTCTTCCCTACAGATTACCTTTGAAAATTGGCATAGAAGAAATTCTTAGACAGATGAGTGGATTACAATAAGAAGCCTTGACATGCAAAATGAAGGGAAGTATCTTCCCTACCCTCACAAGAGACCACCATTTCATTATTATAAAGGGTGGATGGACACAGTTTGATAAATATTTTGAGCCCTACCATCTAGCAACATCTATGTCCAGGTGTGCAGACAATGAAGGTTTCATCATGGGCATGTTCAGGAAAATTACCAAGTGCCTGGCAATAGAACACCAGTTCAATTTCCTACAGGACATTGTAAGAAATTTTTTTGATCTAAATGAGCAGGAGATTAGGAAATAAAAATGGCTGGTGTACAAGAAATCTTTAGATTTTGTCCACAATTTTGACAAGTCATATGATCCTTTGAAGGAATTTTCACCTTGGGCCAAAAAGATTGAGTCCCTTATGACATTGTTTGAAGGTATCATGAAAGCTCTCAACAAGAAGAAAGATAAAGTAATGGAAACTAAGCCAAAAAAGGCTAAGGCTATTCTGATCAAACTTGCACAGGGAAGGGTAATCCCACCTAGAAACTATGTACTTTATAAGAGAAGAGGGTACATTACCATTATGCCACAAATTGAAAAATCTTCTGATCAGAAAGGAAAGAGGCTAGCAAATATTAGTGCCCAAAAGATGACCTCTCCCAAAAGATAGAAAATGGAAGAAAAGGACCAAGCAAGTGGGTTATACTCTCCTTCCCAGTCCCTTTTACTTATGGACGACCAAGCTATTACTAAGTAATTGGTCAAAATGGGAAACATAGGCCAGGTTTTTTTTACTGCCTAAGAGTTATAAGGAGTGCTAGAGGCACCTAGACATACAACTCTAGACCTTACAGTGGAAAAAATTGTAGGAAAGGAGCTGGACCCTGTAACCAAATAGGCCAGTGGAGAGTTTCTATCAGATGACAATTTTGTTAAGGCTAGAGCCTTTGTGCAATTTTTATGGAGAACTCATATTGATGAGTTTAAGGATAAATGTCACAAGTTACAAGAAGCTCAGCCAAATCAGAGAAAAGAGGACATTGACAAGGAATTCAAACAATAACTGATTGCTAAGTTTGACAAAATCACCCCTAAAGAGGGTAGGGAGTTGGTAAAGAAGAAAGGAGTCCTTATCCTACCCTAATGGGATTTGGCTGATGCTATTATATTTGATGCTATAAGGAAAGAGGCCAAACCATTGCACACTGGTGGGACATCAATTGGTGCCTAGTTCAGTGAGGATCATGCAACACTAACAATATGGTCCTTGAAGAGGAAGGATAAAAGAAGAACAAAAGAAGATGATCAGGTCGAGAGTGTAGGTAGCCTCACCATCAAAATATTTTCTGATACCTCAAGTGTGGAGGAAACTAACCTTGCTTTCTAGATTGTTAACTTGAGTCTGAAGGTAGCTGAAAAGAAAAAGGATTCTTTTGAAAACTTAAACCCAAAATATGAATTTGTTTTGAAAGCATATAATAATGAAAGGGTTAAATCTCTGTAGAAGGATGAGAGAATTGCATTCCTGGAGGGAAATAAAACAATACAATTAATGCCTCAAAGGAGGATTGCACAGGGACCTCACCAACCATCTACATCAAGCCCTATAATTACTTATCCTCCTTCCCCTTCACCATCTACTTCTACCACACTAGAAGAGCTTGAACAAGAAAAGGCCATGCTGAAAACTGCAAGAGCGGAACTTGAAAGGCAAAAGAAAGAATGGGTAGAGCAGTCTGCAACCTTTAGAGAAGCAAAGGCATGGGTGAAGTAGAAATATGCAGATAAGATACATAGTGCTCTTATGTATTATACAAATGAAGTAGTATCCATTGCCATATTTTCTTAAGGTAAGAAAATTGTCAGCATTACAAGTGAATATGATGAAAACAAAGACAAGTTGGACCAGTTGGTGAGTAAGTGGAAAATGAAGGCTGGGGAGTTAAAGTTCTTCCATTTCACTTGCAAGAAGAGTAATGATGTCGACATAGTCCTGACTGGAACCCACAAATGTGTCAAATTACTCTTAGATATGGATATAAGGAGAGACATTATTGTTAGGAAAGTGTTGGCATTGAGAAAAGAATATTCAGAGGACATATATGAGATGTTCCCAAATCTCTTCAGAAAGAATGGAAATATCAAAGATGAGATGTTATGGCATCGATAAATGAATGAAGCATGGGCAGTTAGAACTAACAACATATTAACTTTGGAGAGTACACTGCTTTTTTCTCAGATAATTGAGATAGTGGGAAAAGCTAGGTAATTTTTTTCATTTTGGACAGATGAAATTGACAAAGCATATACCACATGGAAGGATATCAACAATAGAAAATATGAGGTTCTCAACTTGAACTAGCCAAATGATGATGTGTATACTTCTTGGAAGGAAAAGTACACAATAGTTGATCTAGGTGAAGATGACAAGATGCAGGTAGATGAAGAAGCCCAACAAGTTGGTTGAGGCAGTTTAAGATAAAGATCATACAACACCAACGTCAGAAACAACAGGTTCCACATGTCTCACACTAAGCAACTATGAAGCAGTTGCAAGTACAAAGCAGTGAGAAGACAAAATATGTTAAATATCTATTGTAACAAGAGTGGTTATCACTGCATTAGTCATTTTGTTCTTTTAGTGAGTCACTAATTTTTTCCTTATTCCAATTGATGTGAAGCTTGTTGCAATCCTAATCTATAAAAGGGTTCCCAAGATCATTGGAAGGGGCTAGAAAATTTGTAATGTAAACCATTTTGTAAAGTTTTCAGTCAAGAGGGGAAAGATAGTATAATTTGTACTAGATATTGTATGAAGTAAGAAATAAATAGTTGAGAGATCTTTTGTAGGTTATCTCTGAGAATTGTTATATACTGAAGCAAGATTTTCTTAATTTAATACATAGATCCAAATTCCAATCTCTCATGTGTTATGTGTCATCTGAGTTATGAATTTTCTAATTTCTTAGCATATTTTTTCTCTGTGTTTATGTACTTACTTGAGAGTTCTGATCTAGGATCGGATTAAATTAGGCTCTGATTTATGCATAGATTCATCTAACAGACTGCAAGTATTCTATTAGTAGTATGGTTTGGGGTGGTTGTATTATGATTTAAAGTCTTTGGAAAACATTTGTTTCATCATATTGTATTTAAGTTAGAGTATAGCCCAAAGGATAAAGAACTGATCTAAAGCTTATAAGTTCTATTTTATTGCATATCTAGTGGCACATTGGCTGTCTTTTCCTAAAATAAAACATATTACAATCCATTAAGTCTTCATATATATAAGTTTGTTATGATTTCTATCTCATGCTCCATATCAAGGTTGATGTTCAATGGATAATTACCCAATTATCTAGTATCTCCCGGTCATGTTGAGTCGTAGTGATATTACTACTTGATAGTACCAGATTTGACATATTAGAAGGTATTGCAGGGTATCCCCCCCTTGGTATAGCAGGACCTAAAGTGTAGAAGTATTAGGAGAGTTCTTGTTAGTTGGTCCTTTTCTTGCATAAGCATACATTTGGAGGTGGCTCCTCTATAGAAACATTTCATAAAGGGAAGAGGTTGTTTTTATTTGTATTACAACATAAAAAATAACTAAGAACAGGCATATGCTTTAGTGAAAGCAGTAAAACATTTTAGACCATATTTGGTTTGTGCTAAGGTGCAAGCATATGTCCCTCACTTAGTAGTGAAGGATATTCTTAGTTAGTCAGAACTAAGTGGTAAGAGGTGTAAGTGGATCAATAGAACTCAAGAATTTAATCTTGAAGTCCACATTAAAAAGTTGATAAGAGGTCAAGGTTTGGCCAAATTCATGACAGAGGATAAATTGGATTTAGTAAAAGTGAATGATATAGAGACACATGATCATACAGTTACAAGTATAGAAAGACAACCATTTTATGCTAATATTGTGTACTTTTTAAAGAATGATAAGTGTCCTAATGTTATGACTGAAAATCAAAAGAGAATTCTTAGATTGCAGGCTCAAAAATACACCTTACTCAAAGGAGATTTGTATTGGAAAGACATAAATGGTGTATTATTTCTATGTTTGGATCATAGCCAATCTGAGAAAGTTTTAAGTGAGATGCATGCAGGGGAGTGTGGAGGTCACTTTTCTGCCAAGACCACTGCCCACATGATTTTAAGGGCTGGAAACTATTGGCCTTGTTTATTTAAAGATACATATGCATATGTCAGAAAATGTTAACCTTGTTAGAGGTTCTCAAATAAGCTCAAATTTTCAGGAGCTCTATTGTTAAACCCAGTAAGTGCTGAAGCCTATTTTTCTATGTGGGGAATTGATTTTATTGGTGAGCTTGCAGAAAAATATAGTGGAGGACACAGTTGGATACTAGTGGATACTAATTATTTTACAAAGTGGATTGAATCCATTCCTATAAAAAAGGCAACAAGTAAGGTAGTCACTGAATTTTTAATGGAGGATATTCTGACTAGATTTGGTGTACCTTCAAAGTTAATAATGGATAATGTCATGTTCTTTAGATCAGATGAGATAACAAACTTCTATAATAAGTATGGTATCATAATGTCATATTCATCCCCATATCACCCACAGGAAAATGGACAAGCTGAATCCAGTAATAAAAGCATACTGAAGATATTGAAAAAGACTCTTGAAAAGAATAAGAGAGCATGGCATACCAAACTAAGGTTAGCACTCTGGACTGATAGAATAACATTTAAGAAGGCCACTGGTAAGTCACCATTTGAATTGGTATATGGTTTATAGTAAAAAATGCCTATAAACAATTTGTTACCAATATATCATTTCATGCAAGAAGTGCAGTTAGATGTTTCTGACAGCATGCAGAATAGAATGATTCAATTGGAAGAGTTGGATGAAACAAGAAGAGATAGCTAGAAGGAAAACATTAAATTACAACAAAAGATGCAATATATGTTTGACAAAAGGGCTACTGATAGAAAATTCCAACGAAATGACCTAGTTCTTCAATGGAATGTGAGATCAGAAGATAAAGGAAAGAATAAAAAAAATTGAGTCTTTATGGCTTGGGCCATTTGTTATTTCACCAAAATTTGAAAAGGATTCCTATTTACTGAATAACATAAGTGGAGAAGATTTTGAGTTGCCAATGCATGGGCAATTTCTGAAACCCTTCTTCAATTAAAAAACAAACTTTTATGCACAAGTAAGTATGTATTATATTGCATATAATTTATTTTAGTTGTGTGTTTCCCTAAAGTAGTAGTTTAGTTTGCATCAAATAAGAGGTCCGCAACAAGAGATTCTGAGATTCTTTTCCATAAACTAGTGTTTAGCCATCCTCAGATAGAGCCACTGTTAGTTGTATTTCCTATTTTTGAGTTTTCCCTAAAATTTTCTGAAATGCATGTCATTCTTATGCCCACAAGGTTAAAATCCATGTCTAAAATTGTTTACATACCTCTGAAAATAATGATTTAGCTCAAAACCTAGTTGAAAATGTCAAAACCCTAAGCCCTTGAGTAATTTTTGTTTAAATTGAAGAAAAGCCCTAAAATTCCCAAGCTTGTTCTATTTCTACATTACCTTTTTCATGAATTAAGTCTGAGTTTATGTGCATGTGCTTATTTCTTAGCTGCCAAGTCTCACAAGAAAAAATGAATATTCCTTATGATCTAGAGACTTGGCAAACAAATTTGGCCATGTAGTCTCTTGATAAAATAGAATATGCTGAAATGGTTATGAGACTTAGTGTAGACTGTTGATTTTATAATAAGATCTGATGGTAGTCGCGTTGTCTCCTGATGAAAGCAGAGTTAGTTATTTTATTTGAAAACTTTGAGATTGCTCAGTCACGTTATGTCCTGATGTAACCTATGGTCATGAGTTAATTTCATGAGTTAAAGTTTCAGTGTTTTCACAAGGTCTCATGATCAAATGTGAGTTAAATGAAAGAACTGGAGATTACGCGACAACCATTGATCAGAAATTTAATCTAACAACAGTTGAGAAGTCTCCTGATTGGAACTGTGGTTTATAAATTATCATGAAACATAGAGATTCAATGGTTGGTAAGTCTCTGGATAAACTAAGGGTTAGATGTTAGATTCAAAATAGTGTTGTCGCCAAGTCTCGAGATGAAATATGAGTTAAGATAAGGATTAAGAGATTCAATTATAATCGTTGATTTTAGGTTTAATCTAATGGTAGTCGTGTGATTTCTTGATAAGATTGAAAATTCAAAAGATATCTAGTGATTAGGAGACAAGAGGAAAAGGTAAGACACACGTCCATTTGTTGCTAAGTCTCATGAAAGATTAGGGTTTGTAATGAGGATTACGAGACTTAGCGACAACCTTCAGATACAGAGGAAAGAGAGAATGATGATAGTCATGTTGTCTCCAGATGTAGATTATAAAGATAAAATAAACATGTGATTAAGAGACTAAAGTGTTTATTTGTGAGGTCTCTTGATGAGACATGAGTTAAGGAAATTATCTGGCGACATAGAGATTCCACAGTCGTTGAGTCTCTAGATGTGACCTAAGGTAAAGAACAATTAAGAAAGTGATTTGTCACGATGTCTTTATAAGATGAAGGGTTAAGTTAAAAGATTAACTGACATTACGCCAATCATTGATCAGAGATTTAATCTAGCAGCAGTCGTTAAGTCTCTTGAAGAAACTGCAGTTGGAAAAAACATCAAGCGACAAGGAGATCATTCAGTCACTAAGTCGCTAGAAGTTAACTAGAGTTAAAGAAAGACTTTTCAGTGGCACCATCATGGAGAATCGCTAACCAATCAGAGTACAGAGATTTTGATAGATGGGAAAGTAGTTGTAATATGAGTTAAATGTAGCCAATCAGATTTGATCTTGATCTCATTTTGAATTTTATAAGGTTTTATATATAAAAACACTCATCATAAATTGATTACCTAAAAGTTTGAATGCCACGGCTAGAACCAAAAACTAATGTCACAGTGTGTGAAACTAATATCAGAAATGATTGAATTGTAAGTTTACCAGCTTGAAGAGACATCTGCATTGAATTATCAGTTATAAGTATACATGTTTGTTATCATTTCATTCTACCAACTTCTAATTTCTCAGAGCAAAGAGTTTTTTAGAGATCCTAGTGTCTTTTGAAAAAGGTTGAAATTTCCAGTAGTAAGTGATTCAGAAAGGTGTTCTCTCGATTCAGAGTTTGACAAAGATTGTAATTTGTAGTATATTAAGTAATCAAAATTTCATATTTCAAGATAAATGATAGTTAATAGTGAGGGTTTTGAGCATTTGTTTCAATATCGGTGATAAGGGTTGAGAATAGAACAGAAAAGAAAGATGAGTCAAGCACAGAGTGTGGCATCCACCAGTGGGAGAAGAGAAGATGTTGATGATGAGTCAAAGGGAAAGAGGAACTATTCAAATGAGTTTCTCACTTTGCTTCCAGGCTCCAGTCAAAATTGAAAGGTTAGTTTTGAGGTCTTAATTGATGATATGACTTATATTAGAGATGCAAAAACACCAGGTTCATTAGGATATTCACTATTTAATTACTTATTTAATAATAGTGATGAACCCATTCCTATCTCAAACCATTGGACCTGTGGATTAGCCAGGTTGATAGTTCCTGACATCTTTGTTGATGTCAATTTCATATTAGAATTGGCTAGTAGATATGATCCCCTGACCAAAACCATTAAGAGGGATGATGGAAATCTCTTACTCACTTTGGACTGAAATACCTTCATGAAAGCCTTCAATGTATACTACCCCATGGCTACTAAAATAAATCTGAAAATCCTAGAGAATACATACACTAGAGAATCTATCATTGCTGCTAAGTTGATCAGGGTTCATCATGTCCCTAAGAAAATGAAAACTTACTGTAAGACCATAAAAGGGGTTAGAAAGAATATTTAGGTAACCACAAAACCTAAACAATATGCTACCCTAACTAATCTAACATTAAAACCATTTGAAACAAGAGTTGAAATATATGCAAGATAACACAAGAAAACTCCCTTCAAGTGTAGTTCTAATGGTGTCCTTTCTTCTCCATAGAGGTTGATATGTTTCTCTTTGACAAACACAATTGCACAAAGAACTTGAATGCTTGGATTGATAATGAGAATTACTAGGAGATAGTTGTTCAACCTTGAATGAAAGAAATCCACCCATTTTATAGAAAATGAAATACAATTTGGTGAGATTGCACAAAATCCTTGCATAAATGTAGATTTTGGTTGGTGAGATGCTTGGAAGTAGGAAATGGGGGAGAGATATTGAGGAGATATTGGAGGATATTGAAGATATTGAGGAAGCACCTTAATAGGGATGTGAATCCTCAATTAAGGGATATGGGAATTAGGTGAGATTAGGAGGATATTAATTCAATTAATAAATCAATATTCCTCACAAATCCAAATTAGATTTATGAAATTATAAAATCTCATAAATTGGAATTAGCTAATTAATTAATAAATATTAATTAATTATTGGAGACTTAGGGAAATGGGGAATAAATAAGTTTTGTTTATTTATTCAATTAGGACTTAGGATAAACTATGAGTTATTCATCCAAAGGGGGAAATTAGTGGATTATAGGTCAAATTGAAGAATTGATGTTGAATTGAAAGGGGTTTGAAAATGTTGATAAAGAGTAGGGTTAATTCTGAGGGTTCTAGAATATTTTAGGAAATCACGAGGCATCGATGAGCTTTTACAATGCGCCTGGATAATGATGATTGGAAATGATTGAAAAGTGCCAATGAGCTTTCATGGCATCATAGGATTGAAAGAGGGAAACATCAATGATCTTTGACAACGTCCTTGAAATGATAATCAGAAATAGTATTGACAGTAAAGAACAACACTATTGAATTGATATTGATAGATTGATAGCGATAACACCGATGATCTTTGACAGTGTTATCAAATGGTCGATTGAAAGGATACAAAGAATCGATGATCTTGGACAATGCTCCTAAAATGATGAAAATATCTATTGAATTGGAATTAGGGTTTGATCAAGTGGTTTGAAATTGGGTTGATTAGGCATCGATGATCTTGGACAATGCCCTAGAATGGTTAGAATGAGTCCAGCCAATTTTGCAAATGATTAGGAATAAAATAGGATAGATTTGAACTGATTTAGGAAGGTTTGGAATGGTTTAGGATCAAATAGGATCAGTTTAGGAAGGTTTGCAATGGATTAGGATCGTATCAAATTAGTTTAGGAAGGTTTGGAATGGCTTAGGATCGAATCGGATCAGTTTAGGAAGGTTTGGAAATGATTTGGAAAATGATCGATTCGATAGAGAAAGTAGAATTGTTAGTAAATAATTGAACAATTTTGCAATATTCAATCATCAATGAAAGACACAATGTTTCCATACAATAAAGATCATATGCACCACATAGAGAAATAGTTAGGTCACAAAACAACTTTTCAATTGTAATGCTAAAAATGTTAAAACACGTAGACCAGCAGGCTCAAAACATTTTTAGGTGTCTACATTTTGCCCCTCTTTAATACAATGCAATTATGAGCATTGTGTCAAAGAATCCTAAAGAAAAATAACATTAAAAAATGCCCCAGTGATAATGGGATACATAGGTGCCCCCTCGAGAAATCGTCTAAAAAATGCAAGTGATAGGTCGATTTGTCGACAATGCTGAGACATATCCATAGCAATGATTGGATTGAAAATCAGAGGTCAAATGCAAAAGATATGAGGTTTAGAGTGTTAAAAGCATCAAGACCAATACAAAATGCAAGGGTTACACATCCATCTAAAACACCAAGATGCTATAAAAGGGCTTGGAAGGGGTTTTGGAGCTCATTTTCACTCTCTCATTTGGAAGAATTGAGCTCTGGAGCAAGGAAGATGGATTGAGTGCTAGTAGAGATTTAGCGTGGGGAACTAGTTCATAGCTTCTGACGGCCGGCCAATGTGGGAACCGAGGTGAGTACATCTGGTCCTCTTAGTGATTTCTTTCTTTGCACATATTTCTAGGTGGTTTTGAGGGTCAAAATGGGGTCAAATAGGGCTTGCAAGGGCTCACAAGTTCCACCTACATAGGTCACATGCCCACCAATAGAGGTCACGTGCCCACCTATGCAAGAAGTGTAGGTGGGATGACCACCTGCGGAGCCAGTGTAGGTGGGAGGCCATTCTATCTAGGTGGTAAGATAACCTACGTAGGTGGTGAGAAGGGCCTCAAAGTAGGGTTTGGGGTTCCTAAACCACACTAAACTTCCCTAAACTTGTCAAAAACCCTAGGACAAGGTCAAAATTAGATCAGACTAGGTCAAAATAGGTCCTAGATTGGTCAATAAGAAATAGAAAGTACAAAAGGTTGACCAAAGTATCATGGTGATCGTAGGAGGAGCTGCTAGTTCCACAGACATGAGAGAGTAGACTGGCGTGCCTGGATATATGCCACAAGCTAAGCGAACATGACAGGAAGATTCTCGCCTCAATAGAATTGTACTATATTTGGTATATGCCTGAGATTAGGGAGAATTTGGGGTTGATCATAGCGTTAGCCAAGTGATGGCAGTTGGAGACCAGTTCCTTCCACCTGCCAAGAGGGGAGGTGACAGTGACACTAGAGAATGTATGGTGCATCCTCAGGATTTTGATACATGGCAAGTTGGCCGAGTACGATCCTACTATAGGGAGGTCAGCATTGCACCAGCTGTTTGAGAGCAATGATGAGAATCTAGACATTCATGATTATGGGATCAGATGGGAGACCGTTGCTAGGCAGCATAATCATTTGATTGTTGTTATCTATGGAGTTATTGCATGCCTCTTGGTTCCTGATAGACAAGGTCATGGGTTCCCCATTGGCTGGGGGAGGGTCTTGGAGCAGATGATTATGGAGGGCACATTTTTCACATGGGGGCCATGCATGCTTGCGATGACTTACTACTAGCTCCACTAGTTGGCTTACTGAGGAGGACTATCGATCAATAATGGGATCACATTGCTGTAGGTGTGGGTGTATGAGCACATAGATGTGTTTTGACCCATTGTGCAGAGAGTGGTTTTGCCATATTTTCCATATGTTTACTACTATCGAGGGGAACTTGCATAGGTCCCACTAGGATACACATTGCACTTTCAACATGATATAGATCTATTGAGAGATTTCACTTGGTGTCCATACAGAGACCGTCTCAGATGGGATGATGATGCAGATCACCTTCCTTACTGCAGATAGGAGAGATACCTCATCAGGAGGTTTGTGATGGGTCATATAGTGATTGAGATGTAGCTCCTAGAGAAATTCAGGTGACAATTTGGAGAGATACAGGGAGTGTCGACAAGTGCAACATTGTTTTCTAGATCGAGGGCCAAGGCCAGGACATGGGGTGCAGTACTCAAGCCTCAGGTGGCTTATGCCAAGTTCACATAGTTACAACCCAGACCATGGGGAGTAGATGCAGATGTGGAATACGCAGGGACCAAAGATGAGTATGATAGGTGGTTTACTTTGCACAGGCTGATTCCTCTGATAGATCTCGATGTGGTGATACTGAGACTATGGGTGCCAGAGATGAGAGCACTGAGGAGGAGTAGGAGGAGTCAGACAAAGGTGACAATGATGATGATGATGATGATGATGATGATGATGATGATGATGATGATGATGATGATGATGATGATGATGATGATGATGATGATGATGATGATGATGATGATGATGACGATGAGGAGGAGGAGGAGAATGATGATGATGATGATGATGATGATGATGATGATGATGATGATAGGGATGTCAGGGATATGCCGATGCATATGGATGAGGACAGGGATGAGCCACCATAGGGTCCTGATGACTGGGTTGAGGATCAAAGATAGTGGATTGCCAACCTTATGAGCCAGATAGATAGATTGATAGTTGAGAGAGACACATGGGTTGCAGAGAGTGCCTCATGGAAGGTCAAGCGATCAATTCTCATAGCACAGATGGATAGGTTGATAGTAGAGAGGGACACATTTCTCACCTCTTGAGATATAGATAGGTCCAAGGCACAGAGAGCCGAGGAGGAGTCACGCCAATTTATCAGCACCATTAGAGATGTAGGTGTACGTGACATTGTAGTTTTGTTATCAGATGTTAGGGTAGAGTCATAGTATTAGGACATGTATAGGAGAGATGTACTATGAGAGAAGTGGGGACCAATTTATAGAGTGTCATCCAGCAGGTCACATTCATGTAGGACACAAAGTAGCGTGGGAGTGTTGGGACTGAGGGGGCCACCTAGATCAGGGCAGACAAGGCATCACACAGGGGAGCATCATCTTCCAGACTAGAGAGGGATCATGAGGACTAAGAGAGCAGGGTTGACAGGGGTTCTCTCTAGTAGAGGGACAATTTTGATAGACATGTGATATGTTATGAACCTGCGGATCTCAGTGTATACAGACACCTTGATTTTTGTACACTGATACCTTTTAAGACATTGATATATGATATACATCTACTTTATGATGCACAGGATGGATGTTTATGTATATGCTTTACTTTCTTTATATATGATGATGCTTATGTATTTTAATGTATTGCCTTTTTTATTCAATAATATTTGTTGTAGATGCAATAATTGTTTTTTTCTTTTTTCATTGGAAATATATGAATGCAAAATGCAAATGTATGTTTGAAATTTTTCTCATGTATAAATGAATGAATGCAAAAATGCACATTTTTTTGTTGTTTTTCAAGTTTAGTAATGCATGTATGCAGGATGCACTTGTTTTTGACATACCAGAGTGCTAGACCAAGGTGACTACGAGGATTGACTAAAGACTTGTTAGTAGAAAGCATAAATTAGATGAAGAAATGTTAGTAGAAAGATGTTGCCTTTAAAAGTGCAAATTGTGTTAAGAGATTATTTTGATATTGCAAAAGTGGATGCAATGCATCGTCGCACAAAATCCAGAGTGCAAAAGTCATCCTTTTTACATGAACAAACACGATGTAGATAGAGGATGATCTTCTCCGTCCTGAAAGCATGTAGCAGAAGTGCCCTAGAATTTCATGAGATCATCAAATAGGTAGAAAAAAAAAGATAAAGAGAAAGAAACTGGTCATGAATCATCCCAGCTACTCTCATAAGTTCAGATAATATCATCGAGTAGCATAGGAACATGAGAATAAAAAAAAATAAAAAAATAATCACGAAAACAATGTGAGCCAACAACCATTCTGATCTTTTGTTACTTGCATTAAATTTTCTTTGATTGGTAGCTTAGATTGGCAAATTGATTGATTTGAGAATTGATTGATAGCTTTGATAGATTGATAGATAACAAAGGTCAAAATATTGAATAGGTCCAATCAGATTGAATGTTGAGTCACAATGATTTGGATCGCATTATGCTTCCGTTAAGCACAGATTGATGATTCTGCCACTGATGTTGGCAAACATGATGCTTGATTCACAAAAAGAAGACAAGTATGTACAAATTTATTGTAGATTTTTGAAGAGATTTTGCAATTTTTAGGATTTTTGAAAATATTTGGATTTTTTTGGTCTTTTTTCAGAGTCGTATTTGAATTTTTAGCAATTTTTTTAGGACATTATGTAATTTTTAGTAATTTTTTAGGACATTATTTGATTTTTTTTGCAATTTTTGGTTATTTAGATTTTTAGGATTTTTTCAGGTCGTTAAGATATTTACAATGTGTTATCTCAAAAATAAAATAGTCAAGGAATCTCATGGGTAAACCACGATCAAGGTCTTTCCCCTAGTTCAAATTCAAATTCAAATAAGCTCAGTGTTAGGAATCTGCCCCTAGACAACAAAGAGGCTATGTACAGAGACCAAAAGAACAGATAGGTTGGGTATACCAAGGGGAAGACAAAGAAGATCAACTAGTTATAGGACATAAAGGGACACTAAGGTAGATACAAATTGAAAGATGTGATCAAGAAAGGACATCAAGATACCAAGTGGAACCATGATAGATAATGGAGCAACAACTTACTACACGTGGCGCCTGTTTGCTAGGTTTTCACCACGGTACTTGCCCAAAGCTCCTGGTTGCTAGGTTTTCACTATTGGATGGGATTTCTCTCTTGATTTTGATTTTTGCATGCCAAGATGCCTATTTTCTAGGTTTTCATCAAGGACACCATTTTTTGCTTTTTTTTTTCTTTTTGATTTTTTTGATATTTTTTAGAAATTTTTTCAATTTTTCTTTTGTACTTTTTTTACAAAAAATTTTGTACTTTTTTTAGAAATCATACATAATACTTATGGAGGTGCATGTTGCTCAGTGCCTCTGGCAATGGTTCTCCCCCCAGTGTTTCAAGATGATACACTCCAGACCCATATGATGTTGTGACTATGTATGGGCCATCCCAATTTGGTTCAAATTTTCTAGCCTTCTCTCTGTGTGGTAGGGTTTTGTAATTCATCTTTAGAACCAAGTATCTGATCTCAAAATGGAAAGCTTGGACTTTCTTTTTGTAACTCTATTTTAGACAATTTTGATAGGCTTGCAAGTGTACCAAGGTAGTTTGTTGCCTCTCATCAAGCATGTCGAGCTCATGCAATCTAGAAACTCTATACTGTTCACCATCAACAATGCCTTGTAAGGATACTCTCAACAAAGAAATTTTGACCTTGAGGGGTAATATGGCCTCAGCGCCATAGAAAAGAGAGTATGTAGTAGAACCAGTGGGGGTGCAGATGCTGGTCCAGTAGGCCCACAAAGCTGGGTTGAGTTGTAATTGCCAATCATAGCTAGCATCATTGATACTCTTTTACAAGATCTTAATGATTGTCTTGTTAGATGCCTTTGCTTGGCTGTTTTCTTGCGGGTAGTAGATGTTAGAAAATCCATGACAGATTTTGAATTTCTTACAAAGCTAGGTAACATCCTTGTTCTAGAATGGGTGACCATGGTCAGTAATAATGGCCAGAGGAACTCCATAATGGAAAATGATATAATTCAGGATGAATCTAGAAATTTGCTTGTCGGTGATGTATGTCATGGGGATAGATTCCACCCATTTGGTAAAGTACTTAGTGGTTGTGATGATGTACATGTGGCCATCAGAAGATAGGGGTGTGATCTTCCCTACAAGGTCAAATGCCCATTGAGAGTAGGGCTATGGAAAAACCATGGGCTATAGATCCTATGCCGAAGCATGAATCAAAATACTGTGAATCTGGTACTTGTTACATTTCTTAGCAAATTTATGAGCATCTTGCTCCATGGTAGGCCGGTAGTATCCTGCTCAAACCAAATTCTTAGTGAGACTCAAACCATTGAAATGTCCACCACAAGTACCATTTTGGACCTCATGTAAGGCAGTGTCAGCCTCTCATGAATCAAGGCATCTAAGGAGGGTTTGGTCATAGGCTCTCCTATAAAGGGTATCACCAATGATGATGTAATGGGAGGCTTGATGGACAAGAGCTTGATGCTTGTTTTGGGATAAGGCAGGGGGTAATATCTAGGAATGTAGGTAATTGTAGACATCTTGATACCAAGGGGAATTGGGACCAACAATGTCACACATGAGTTTGGATTGCAAAATGTTGAATGTCGGAAGTAATAGCTGCTCAACGAGAAATTCACATCTCTCTTCATTATTCGGCACATCAATCATAGATGCAATAGTGACCATAGCATATGATTTTTTTTTGTGTACCTATCAAAGTTGGCAGAAATTGATGTGACAAATTGCTCCTTGAGAAAGTTGGCCAACTATTTTTAAGGTACTAGCTTTTCATCCTTAGTTTCATAGTCATCAGTGACCTGGCGGATGACCAATTGAAAATCACCATACACCTTGAGGTGCTAGATTTTCCATTGAATAGAAAGTTTAAGTCCAGTGACCAATGCTTCATATTCGACGATGTTGTTGGTACATGCAAATGTGATTCTGTAAGATTTTGGAATGACATCACCTTGCGGGGTGACAAACATGATGCTTGCCCTGTTGGAGATTTGATTCTGAATAGTTGATTGATTATATGTTTGTCATTGATGACAACATATAATACATAGCAGTAATTCTATATGTACTTATCCATATGAAGACTGAAGACTAGCATGGATAAATACATGTTGTTGACATGTTTACTATGCTATGTTCATACACGCAAACCCAGATATGAAGTTTCAGTAAAGATATGTAATTTTGTTATTGACGATTACAGTTCTGGAGGAATAACTGTTTAAGGCCGATGTATGTAACATGTTGATCAAGTTGCACATATCTTTAGGATATGCATGTGTATATTCATGATGAGTTATGAGTTGTTGATATTAATCTAAATGCACCAAATGTGTTTCAAGAAGATTTCAATGTTATGATCAATTTGGTGAAGCAGACTTAGTGAAGCGATGCATCTATTTAGTTAGTATTTGTGTGGTTTTAATTATACTTGCACGCTTAGTAGAGCTGACAAGGATGTTAAGAAGAGTTTTCCTACAGGTCCCATGATCTCATACTTGGTGTATGTATTTATAGAAGGTCATTTGTAATAAGAAGAGTTGCAAAAGCCAAAGATTAGAAAAGCAGGGCAAAGTGTTAAAGTAGCAGAGCTATATTTATCATATGTTGATAATATAGATATTGAAGTTGAAGCTTTCAGAATACAGAGAAGATTGTTGTAGTTCTTAACAAGAGGTTAAAGCATCAGCGTACAAAAGGAACTGATCAGACAAGTAGTGTCACAAACAACAGTTCACCTTGTTGATATAGTGTGTATCAAATAACTAGAAGGTTGTAGCCTTCACCTCTTGGATAGTGAGTCCTCCACCCCTAACAGGGTTATTGTAAAAGACTCCTAACAGGGTTTGACCCTTAACTAGGTCACTATACTACTGCATTGTAATGTACAACTCCTAACAGGGTTGGAAGATCTTTTAACAGGGATCATTATAAATAGTATAGTTCTTTGTGGGTACTAATTCCCACCGGGGTTTTTACCATTTGGTTTCCCCATAACCAAATTGATGTGTTGTGTAATGTGTTATCTATATGTGCATTTACTGTGTATTAATCTGGATCAATAAGTATAAGATAAACATCAAGTTGCAGATAATTGATTCACCCCCCCTTTCTTAGTCATCTCTAAAGTATTCTAACAATTGGTATAAGAGCCAAGTGCCTTGGAGAGAAAGCCTAATAGATTAAGGTAGATTAGATGGCATACTTTAGAAAAGAGAGCCCTAAGTTCGATGGAGAGAACTATCTGGATTGGAAGAACAAAATGATAACACATCTACAATGTGTTGGCTTTGAGATATTTGAGATTGCTACACAAGAAGTTGTAATTCCATCCCTGAAAGACCTTGCAAATGAGAATTCTACCAATAGACAAAAGGAAACATTTACCAATAATTCAATTGCCAAAGAAGCCCTAATCAGTGCCTTATTTGACAGTGAATTTTCCAAAATCAAGAAGATTGACAAAACATATACCATATGGAAGTATTAGAAGACATGTTTGAAGGAGATGTTCAAGAAAAGAATGCACGTAGGAAGACATGGAAGAAGAAATACAACAACCTTGAGATGTTACCTGAAGAGAACATTAGAGCTTATAATCACAGGATAAATGAAGTAGTATCTGGAATCAGAAACAATGGAGGAGAAATTTCAGAAGAAGATATAATGGATAAGTTGTTAACTAATTTCACATCAGATTATGAAAACAAGATCAGCATTCTAGAGGAAAATATGCAATTCTCACAAAACTTCAAGAGAGAGACTTTGATCAGAAAAATCTTTGCATTTGAGATATTAGGATTGAAGACTGAACCTAAGAATGAAACAGCCTTCAAAGCTTCAATCCACGATAAGAAATCCTCACACATCTCTAGTAATAATGAGAATGAAGAAACTAATGAAGAGCTAGAAGAAATAATTGCCATGATTACTAAAGGAGAAAAGAAAGGAAAAGGAAAGTATGAAGGACAACTTCCATTCAAGTGTTTTTCATGCAATAAGATTGGTCACTTTGCATCTAAGTGTCCCACAAGAGTCAAGAAGTTCAGATTTGATTACAAACCTAAGTATACGAAGGAATGTTACCATGTTGAAGAAGGTGTAACTGATGAAGATTCAGGAGAAGATGAAATTGGATTCATTGCCCTTAAAGACACAAAAAGATTGCTTGAAGATATGGACATTGCAGATAAAGAAGAAGATCACAAATTAGCCTTAATTTCCAAAGCAAATGTCAGAACTGATTGGATCATTGATAGTGGATGCTCACACCACATGACAGGTGACAAAGATAGATTTTTTTCATCTAGACAAATACAAAGGTGGTATGGTTAGATTTGGAGATAACACTCCTAAACCTATCATAGGCAGAGGATCCATCACCTTGGATGGAAAGAATAAGACAGATGATGTTCTATATGTTG
>MU226705.1:127505-150352 GCA_018584345.1 Thuja plicata
CACCTAAGGTTCCTAAGTTTACATCCAGATACCACTCTAAAAATGATATCATTAGAGATCAGAGCAGCAATGTTTTGACCAGATCAAAAGCAAAGAATCTAACAGTGGATGAAGAGGTATGTTTACTCTCATAGATTGAACCATTAAGTGTTGAAGATGCTTGTAATGATTCTAATTGGAAAAATTCAACGAAATAAGAACTAGATCAGATAATCAAAAATGACACATGGGAATTGGTTCCTAGACCAAGTGATAAAAATATAATTGGAACAAAGTGGATTTTCAAAAACAAAATGAATGAAGAAGGTACAGTAATAAGAAACAAAGCAGGATTAGTATGTAAAGGATATGCACAGAGAGAAGGAATAGACTACACTGATACATTTGCCCCTGTGAGCAGACTGGAAGCCATAAAATTATTTTTGGCATATGCAACACTAAAAGACTTTAAAGTTTATTAAATGGATGTTAAATCAACCTTTTTGAATGGTGACTTAAAAGAAGAAGTCTACATAGAATAGCCTGAAGGATTTAACCTTTCAAATAGACCAGAAATGGTATGTAGACTGAAGAAAGAACTTTATGGACTTAAATAGGCCCCAAGAGCGTGGTATGAGAGACTAGATGGTTATCTCACCAAGATTGGATTCAAGAAAGCAGTAGCAGATTGCAACTTGTTGATAAGAGAAACACCTGATGGATTACTATTAGTTGCCATATTTGTTGATGACATTATATTTGGAGGCAATGACAAGCTTAGTATAACATTTGCAGAAGAAATGCAGAATGAATTTGAAATGAGTATGATTGGTCCTATAAAATACTTTTTAGGATTAAATGTAAAATAGACAGATAAAGGAATATTCATTAATCAGTCAAAATATGTAAATGAAATATTGAAAACCTTCAAGATGGAGGATTGCAAGCTAGTATGCACTCCTATGATCATAGGAAGTAAACTTTCCAAAGATGATGACTCCACAGCAGTTGATAAAACATTGTACAAATCTATGATTGGAAAGCTTATTTATCTAACTCAATCAAGACCTGACATATCTAATGCAGTTGGCATTGTTGGAAGATTTGTAGCTGAACCCAAGCATAATCAATTAATGGCAATCAAAAGGATATTTAGATATCTTAAGGGAACTATAGACTATGGTTTATGGTATCCTAAATAAGAGAATACATAACTTCATATGTATACTGATGCAGATTGGGTAGGTTATATTGATGACAGGAAGAGCACTTTAGGAGGAGCAGTATTTCTTGGAGAAAGGTTGGTATATTGGACAAGCAAGAAGCAAAATTGTATTTCTCAGTCAACGACAGAGGCAGCATATGTTGCAGCAGCACTAAATTTTACAATAATTGTTTGGATCAAGCAGATGGTTAAAGACTTTGGTATTCAGGTTGACTATCTTGTTGTTATTCATTGTGACAACACCAATACTATTAACATGTCTAAGAACCCTGTGATGCACACAAAGACAAAACACATAAAGATCAAGTACCATTTTATGAGAGAAAAAATTATAGACGAGGAAGTGACATTGGATTATGTAAGCACAAAAGATCAGTTAGCAGACATTTTCATGAAGCCTTTAGAAAAGGATACTTTTGAGTATCTAAGGGAGAAGTTGGGAGTCATTCCCTCTCCTAATTCTAATTAAAAAAAGTAGCAAGTACATCAGTTTTGTGTGACTGATGAATGGTTGACTACTCTACTTCTGGAGTAGTACCTGTGGAGAATGGTTTATGACACCCTTTTCCATTGATGTCAATGGGGGAGTATGTACTAAAAACAAGGAACATAAACAAAGAGCTAAACAAGGAACACACACAAGGAGCTTATACTCTGGGGGAGTATACACAGTCTAAGTAACTACAGCAGTGTAGGTAGATAAATCTTTGATGAGGATATTGAGAAGACTGTAAAAGAAAGAAGACACCATGAATAGAAGTTGTTTTTATCATATGTTGCCATCAATGCCAAAGGGGGAGATTGTTGGAGATTTGATTCTGAATAGTTGATTGATTGTATGTTTGTCATTGATGACAACATATAATACACAACAATACTTATGTATGTACTTATCCATATGATGACATGAAGTTTAGTGTGGATAAATACATGTTGTTGACATGTTTACTATGCTATCTTCATACATGTAGACCCAGATATGAAGTTTTAGTTAGATATGTAATTCTGTTATTGACGGTTACAGTTCTGGAGGAATAATAGTTTAAGGCCGACATATGTAATGTGTTGATCAAGTTGCACCTATCTTTAGGATATGCATGTGTATATTCATGATGAGTTATGAGTTTTTTATATTAATCTAAATGCGCCAAACATGTTTCAAGAAGATTGCAATGTTATGATCAATTTGTCGAAGCTAACTTAGTGAAGTGATGCGTCTATTCAGTTAGTACTTGCGCGGTTGTGATTATACTTGTGTGCTTAGTAGAGCCGACAAGGATGTTAAGAAGAGTTTTCCTATAGGTCTCATGATCTCGTACTTGGTGTATGTACTTATAGAAGGTCATTTGTAATAAGAAGAGCTGTGGAAGCCAGAGATTAGAAAAGCAGAGCAGAGTGTTAAAGCAGCAGATCTATATTTATCATAGGTTGATAATATAGATATTGAAGTTGAAACTTTTAGAATATAGAGAAGATTTTTGTAGTGCTTTACAAGAGGTTAAAGCATAGGCGCACAAAAGGAACTGATCAGACAAGCAGTGTCACAAACAGCAGTTCACCTTGTTGATACAGTGTGTATCAAATAACCAGAAGGTTGTAGCCTTCACCTCTTGGACAGTGAGTCCTCCACCCCTAACAGGGTTATTGTAAAAGACTCCTAATAGGGTCCAACCCTTAACCAGGTCACTATACTACTGTATTGTAATGTACAACTCCTAACAGTGTTGGAAGATCTTTTTAATAGGGATCACTATAAACGGTATAGTTCTTTGTGGGTACTAATTACCACCGGGGTTTTTTCCATTTGGTTTCCCCGTAACCAAATTGATGTGTTGTGTAATGTGTTATCTATATGTGCATTTACTTTGTATCAATCTGGGTTAATAAGTATAAGATAAAGATCAAGTTGTAAATAACTGATTCACCCCCCCCTCTCAGTTATCTCTGAAGTGTTCTAACATGCTCCCAATCCATGCCTAGTATGTGAGCCATCAACATAGAGTTTCCATTCATTAGATTCAGTGAAGGTGAAGATGAACTCATCTCAAAATGCTGATAGTAACGGGTGATCATCAGGAACTGGTGCCTCTGCGAGCTGATCTTCTATCACCTAGCCTTTTATTGCTTTTCTTTTGATGTACTCTATGTCAAACTCACTTAGAAGCATGACCCAATTGTCTAGGCAACCTGTGAGAGCTGCTTTGCCTAAGAGATACTTCAATGGATCAATATGGGACACAAGCATGGTTGTCTGGTGTAGCATGTAATGTCTTAACTTCTGTGTTGTGAAAACTGTAGAAAGATAGGCTCACTCAATGAATGAGTAGTTTAATTCATATCCAACCAAAGTTCTACTAATGTAATAAATATCTCTTTCTCATCCTTGTTCATCATGCTATGCAAGAAGAGCACCCAATGTAGTTTTTGTGGGAGAAATGTACAAGATAAATGGCTTCCCTGGAATGGGAGGCATCAAGATTGGTGGATGCAATAGATAATATTTTAGTTGTTAGAATGAGTGCTCACATTTTTCATTCCAATGGAAAGTCACACCCTTATGCAGTATATTATAAAATGATTGGCATTTATCTACTAGTTGTGCAATAAATTGGCGGATAGACTGTAATTTTCCTTGTAGACTTCTCAGCTTCCTTATAGTGTTTGGCAGAGGCATCTCTAAAATGGATTGCACCTTTGTAGGATCCACCTTGATACCTCATTGAGAGATGATATAGCCTAGGAGTTTCCCAGAAACAACTCCAAAAACACACTTTTTTAGGGTTCAAGAGGAGCTTATACCCTTCCATTCTTTCAAAGATTTTGGCCAGAATACTCAAATAATCTTTCTTGGTTGTAGATTTGCAAAGGAGGTCATCAACATAGTCTTCCATTAAGATGTTCACGAAGTCATGGAAGATTGTGGTCATTTTCCATTGATAAGTTGCAACAACAATCTTGAGGCCGAAGGGCATGACATTCTAGAAATAGGTTCCCCAAGGACAGGTGAAAGCTATCTTGGCTTGATCCTCGAGAGTAATTCAAATATGGTTGTAACCAGAGAAGCCATCCATCAGTGACAACATCTTGTAACCTATAGTCATGTTGGCAAGCTATTACTCAAAATAAAAAATTGCATTTACTCTAAGCCCTAAAAATCTTAAATCTCTAAGGATACCCTAAAATTTTATCTCCTAATAGCAGAGGGAGGTGGTCAAGAAGAAAGGGTTTTGAGAAGTCCTTTCCACCGAGCAGCTCATGAAGCAAGGAGGAGAAAGTATACAGGGGCGGTGGAAATCGATGATGGTGGTGGAGAATCTGGATCTGATGGAAGACAGTGGCGATGGTTTTGCAGAGCGTCGGTGGGGTACTCAAAAACCCATGCGCAGAGGGAAGAGGGAGGGGTGCCATCCAATGGTGGCACTGTCCCATTGTGTAAAATAATGGGTGGCCCACGTGCTATGCAGCCCCCCATTAGTGAATCCGTGGGCTGGGGAGGGCTTCGGCCTTCCCCCCCACCCAAAATTTTATTTATTATAATTTTTTTTTAAAACAACACTTAGCGTTAACCATATCTCACTTATGATTTTTTTTAAGAGTTATATATATATGGGTGATCCCACAATAGTGGGTTACACTTTTTCAAAGGAAGAAATTCCTCATGAATCCGCAAGGTGGGAGGATTTAGTCAGGTACTTTCGATAGAAAGTACCTGATTGTTTCGATCGAAACATTCATAGTTTCGATCGAAACTACCTTTTTTTCTTAGTTTCGATCGAAACTAAGCTAGTAAAGATTTTAGTGGGATTTTGACCCATACGCATGTTAAACTAAGAAAGTAATTTCGATAGAAAGTACTTTCAATTGAAACTAATTAGTTTCGATCGAAAGTACTTTCTATTGAAAGTACTTTTTTCTATTGAAAGTACTTTCTATCGAAACCCCCAAAATTGAGGCTATCTGCAAAGCCTAACAGAAATATGCAGTTTTCATGGATTCAGAGCTCAAGAACATGGATCAAATGGAAGAATAGGGACACCTCGTTTTGCATCACATAAGTACTCTGAACCAGCTTTCTAACAAATATACATTTGACAAATTTTGAATTAATTAGGTATATGTATTTTGACGTGCATCGGATGTGGGTTTTTTATCCAATATAGACTTCCAGGTTTGACATTCAATGAAGAATAGTAGAAAAGATTAAAAAAAAATTGAAAAATAACAGTGCCCTCTGGCTTTGAGTCTTCTTTCTATCAAAAGAAAAAAATTGAATTTCGATAAATACACAACAAGTTATCAGCTACGCAGTCAATGTATGTCACAATTATGGTTTACTCTACTTTAAACATTTGTAAAATATGCAATAATCATGATAATGTCATTCAACCAATTGCATGCCCTCCATATGGATGTTAATAACCTAAATTTGAAAGAAGCGCATTGATATCTATTTTAGAAAAAAAGTTATGTTGTACGAAGTCATTATACCTTTTTGAAAATGACGTTTTCAGAAACATAGTAGTTTTAGTGGGAGAAAAAAAAACCATTAAAATCAATTCAAAAAAAAATTAAAAAAATATATTTGGAATCTAGATAGAAAATCGTAAAAGACTCTAGTTTACTTCATCTTTTGATTTCAAATAGTTTAATGACAATATGCATCCGAATGTGAAATTTTTTCTCAAAATGTAGACTTCAATGTCCGTTTAGGCAAAAAAGTGTAACCCACTATTGTGGTATCACCCACACACACACACACACACACACACACACACACAAAGAAGAAGAAATTAAAAAAACTAAATGACTGGTGAAGTTTATTATGTATGTGTCCAAACAGGGGACATAAAGGTAATTTATTTTTCAAATGTGATTGCACCATTAGGATCTATATTTTCTTGCAAAGACATTGATTGAAGAAATTTATAATTTAGAGCATATATAAATTTTGCATAAATTTCAAAATCTCTTAAGTGTAAATATGTCCTTCACCAAACACAATCATATTCTTAAATCCATAAATTTCCATATCCATATAAGAAGGAATATACTAATTTTTACTAATCTAAGCAATAGTCTAATACAAGGAGTAATACATATACTAACTCTTTCAAATAAGCAATATTGCATTGTTACTTAACAATAAAGGTTTACCCAGTAGACTAGGTCTTAAATTTCCATGATATGCATCCTGATGGCACATATAATTTAATTGCATTCAACCAAAATAATTCAACTTCCATCTAACAACTTACTAAAAACATTCACTATATGCTTTCCAAAACCTAATTTTAAATTACATAATAACATAAGATTTCATAATCACTTGAAATTTCATTTACAATATGGGTGAAGAAATTACAAAATAATGAAAAGTTACAAGTTAATGGTCTCAAAGCCACCTTTGATATAATGAATCTCACAAAACATTAAGGTCACAAATGACAAATTTTCCTTCAAATAAATTCACATATCATTATAAAAATTAAAATTCTGTCACAGTCTATGAACAACTTGCAATAATGAAATCACTATACACTAGGTTACAATCCATAATTTGTGAGTGGTACTCATCTTCCAGATATAGGTAGGATACAACTTCAATGTCTCATCAGGTACCTGATATAAGGTGAGGTTGACCATGGAGGCTCACCTCTCAACGTAGGCCTTTACAAGGCCACCCCTGAGCTTTGGGATCCAATCTGGAATGTGATACAATCAGGCATGCACATCTACTAGACAATGCAAGAAGAAAGCTCATACATAAGAAAACTTCCCAACACAAGGATGTACAAGAGGAAGGCCTCATGAGAGGAAGGTCTCCATGAGGCCTTCCTGAAAATAGGGGTAGTGGTAGACCTCATAGTAGGAGAAAGCCAAGCATCACAAAATAAAACTTAAGCCATACATGGACCTGAAATGACCATCTTCACAAGATGCAGTCATGAAATAACCTCCTTATGCCCCCTAGGTGCCTCTTAGGCCCTACTTGGCATCATAGGTATCATGAAACCCCATGTATTTCCCTCCACACATGGGAGACTCTACACTAAAATTAGAATCATTCCAACTACCCCTTCAAGGTTACTTTTTCCTCTCAAGGGTGAGTGTGCCTTGAAAACACCCATTCAAAATCCAACACAAAATAAAGACAACATAAAACAAAATATTAAATTTCAATTTTTAAAATAACTTCAAAAATATATAAGACTCTATTAATGGAGTATCAAGCTCAAGAACACACATGAACAAAATAAAATTTCTTTAAAGAGATCCAACCTTAATCCAAAGCTAAGGTGAGAAGAGGAATGGTGTTGAGCTATCCTTCCTAAGCTCCTTCTCCAAAATCTCCTTCAAACTAAATTCTATCTCTAAGGGTAGAGAGTGGGTGAACACTCAAATCATCTTAAAACCTTCCCTAAATAGGCAAACCTCCAACAAGATCTAGGATTAACCCAAAGGTGAGGTAAGCCTAACAAACCCTTAACTACCCACTTGCCTTAACTCTCCAAGGGTGGAGTCAAATGCAACTTGGGTGGAAGAGAGAGTGAGGTTAACCAAAGTTACACTCCTCTTCAAATTCTCTCAAGTCTTAAAATGACACTTTAAGGGAGAAATAAATGAGTTTAGAGTCTCATTAATGATTGAAAATGACCCCTAACCCATAGGATACTAAGTTGGGTAACTAGAACTGACCCCGGTTACCTCCTAGGAGCCCAAAAGACCCTCTTAAACTAACCTGAAGTTAACCTATGGATTTCTAAGTCAAGAAGACTTTCTAGAAACTTCTAACCCTAGGGTAAGCTTGGGTACTACTCCTAGGTAACCTTGGTTAACCCTATAAGTAACCCTGGTTCCCTTTACTAGCCATGTCAACATTAAATTGCAACAATTACTAAATTTGGCACATTAAATTCAAACAAATTACATGACTAAATCACGTGAACATTTACTACTCTAATTACACACATGCAAACCATATTTACAAAATAACCACATAAACAATGAGGTCCATGTTTCTTTATATAAACAGGACCTTGGAATACATGAAAATTTACATAGGTTCCAATAGTGGGTCCCCGATTTAGATCCATGGTCAATTTTTTCTGCACACTCAATGCACACATAAGTAGATCCAAAACAAAATGATATGAAAGCATACATGACATTAATAATATACATGCATATAAACCACATCTGCATTTAAACTGAAATAACATAGTAATAGTTTCCTAAACCAAATTCATCATATTAAATTCATACATTTAATGTAAGCTAAAACTGAATCAGAACATAAATCATCTCAAATGTACCTTGATTTCAAAATTAGGCGCTAAATAAACAACATAGGATTCCACCGATCCTAAAATATGTAAAAGTCTCCAAAAGTCAAAGTATGTCAAAGCATAAACTACTAAAAGCATGAGTAACAAAACAGTAAAACTATAATAGTCTAATGTAGGTCTCACACCTAGAGTCCGCTTAAACTCTTTCCTATCCCCTCTCATTTTTTTAGTCAAGGGTCCATAGATACTACTAAAACTTTGAATAAAATTTCTGTAAAATATATCCAAACCATGAAAATATCTTACCTCAGTAGCACTCCCTGGGGTAGGTCATTTGAGGATAGCCTTCAAGTTCTTTGGGTCCATTTTTAGACCTTATACTGAGACTACAAATCCCAAATACACTAACTCCTTCAAAAAACTACACTTCTTCAGATTAACCTGCAACTTATCTTTCCTTAATCTCTCAAACACCTTAGGAATATGAATTATATGTTCTTCCAATGTCTTACTGAAGATCAAAATATCATCTAAGTAAACAATGAAAAACTTACCCAAAAATATGTTCATTATTTAATTCATGAGTTGCATGAATATGCTCAGTGCATTGGTTAGCCCAAAAGGCATGAATAAGAACTCATACAACCCATCCTTTGTATTGAAGGTTGTCTTTCATTCATCTCTTTCTCTGATCCTGATTTGGTGATATCCACTCTTTAGGTTTATCTTTGTGAAATAAAAATCTCCACTCAAAAGTCCATAATATCAACCATGCTTGGCAAGGGAAATCTATTCTTGATAGTGATCTTATTGATAAGTTGATAATCCATACACATCCTCCATTCTCAATTTTTATTTGGTGTTAATACCGTTGGTACAACACATGGACTCAAGCTCTCTCGGATCAATCCCTTCTTCAACAAATCATGCACTTGTATGTTCAATTCCTCACTCTCTGCTTTAGTCATCCTATGGGCTACCTTGTTTGGAAAACTAGCCCCTGGAATCAAGTCCATTTTATCACTAATCTTTCTTACTGGTGGTAATCCATCAGGTACATTATCAAAAACAATACCCTAAAACTCATCCAACAAGTCTGCAACTCCTGTAGGTACATATTCAACTTCTTCTTTACCCACTTTTGGAATTAGAGAAAAATGCATATGCTCATGTATCATACCTTCTAGGAAATTTATTCCATCAACTAAACATATTATGGCATTACTAGATACCTTTTCTCTTGTCTCCTTCAATGGCTTCAACTTGTGTCAGATTCCATCCTTTTTCAAAGAATAAGTATTAGCATGACCATCATGTATGGAATGCCTGTCAAACTTCCAAGGCCTTCCGAACAAAAAATAGCATGCAACCATGGAGACGGTCATGAAGTACCTCATCTTGGTAACTTCCAATCTTGATGTTTACTAAGAACTTATCATTTACAGGACCTTTTGGTCATCCTACACCCAAGAAATTCTTTATGGACGGGGGTGTCTTTCCCTTTTCAGCTTTAACTTTGTGACCATTTCTTCTGATACCAAATTACTAGTGCTTCCACCATTAGTAATCACATCACATCATTTATCCTCACACTTGCATTTAGCTTTGTGAAATAGGCTCTTCCTATGATCTGATCTCTTCTCTTCATTTATCAACATTCACCTAACAACTATAGTTTCTCCTCTCTTAGCATCATCAAAGTTTTCTGACTAAGCTTCTTCATTTGCATGTGAAAATATTGCATGGCCTTCATTCCTCCTATCTTTCCTTCCTTGATGTTGTGGGAATTGATAAGATTGATGTCCTTCTCCATAATGCAAACAAGATCCACAAAAATCTCCTCTTCCTAGTCCTTTCCCTCTTCCTCTTCCTCTTTGATCCCTATTATTTTGATCATGGAAACAATTGAAATTATTTCCCCTCTAGTTCCGACTACTACTTGACTCATCATTCTTTTTCTGAGCTTCATTTTAGCCTCCATAAGACAATCCATCGGATCTTCCACCATGACCTCTTCCACCTTTCTTTCTTTTAAACTTCTTGTTCAACTTCTCTTCCACTCTTAGGGAAAACTGGTATGACTCTTCAATGTTGGTCATTCTAACCAGACTCAACTCATCCTGAATACTTGGCCACAAACTATAAAGATAATGGGATACTTTTTTCCTTATTAGGTTTTGCATGACATGTTCTCATGAGGACTCTATAGAACTCTTCTATATACTCGTGCACATATTTCCTCACTTGTTTCAACCCTTGAATTTTCTTCAGCAGATCAAGCTCATAAGCAATGAGAATGAATTATCTCTTCAAATTATCCACCATTCATTCCCATCTTGTGATTTTCTCCTTTCCTCTTCTATTCCTCTCCAAATGAATTTCCTAACACCAAATTTTTGCATGGCCCTTTAGTTTGGCCTTCACAAATTTAACCCTATCTGGATTTTTGACATCTTCATACTCAAAATATTCTTCTAGATCATTGATTCAATCAATCAGCTCCTTTGGTTTAAGATTTCCCAAAAACGTGGGAACTTTAATCTTAGGTGAATTTCCAATCTTGGAAATGGCCCTCAAAAGCCTTTCCTCCTCATGATATCTAGGTGCTTCTAGTGCTTCCTAGTAACCTTGTCCTTCTTCTTTGAATTCCTCTTCACTTTCATCTCTACCCATAATATTCACTCCTCTACGTAGATCCTCTTGCAATGATTTCACTTGTCTCTGGAGCGCTCTAAAACCATCTTCTATCACACTTGTAGCTCTTCCACCACGGTTCCTTTGTGGAGGCATTTTTGGCTCCTATCACTCAAACCCACAACCACCATCCTAGTGCAAACTTACTCACACTCGACGATCTATCTAGACACTTAGGGAGTCCTACTATGATACCACTTGATGAAGGGTGCTCCCCTTATTAACACAAACACACAACAAATTTGAGAATAACAATAATTTGTAAAGATAGGAAATGGGCTTTCTATTATCCATAATGAAATGAAATTACAATATTCTGAAATATAACATGCACATTTAGAAATATAACACACATAGCCACATGGGCATTTTATTATAATATTCTACAAACCAGAGCCACCAAATGCGTAACCCAGAACTGCCCTAGACAACCCTACAAACCTTCAATATATACATAATTATAACCATCCAAGAAGATTCTAGAAATAAAACCCTAAAGTATGAGGTCGACCATCCCTATGATATTATTATTCATTTTTATTACATTAAAATAGGCCCAAACAACTTCGGAAACAAAAATAAATTTTGAAGGAACTATAACTTTTTCAAGTTCAGGTAGCGCAACTTCTAGAGACCATAACAAATCACTTGTTGAATCGATGGGCCACCGCAACCCCATGCCACAAAGTGCTCTAAAATTCTTGACTAGTGCAAGCTCTAGTCAGCCAAGGTTGTGACACCATTAAGAGCTTCTAAAGCCTTCAAAACTAAGTTCAAAGTTTCGGTACCCTGCTGCCAATACCAAAAATATTTAACATCTACAAAAATAGACTTGATATGACAATGAAAATTTACTTATAGGATGATACAATCAAAGTGAACCTCAAGGGAATAAAATAGAACATTCTGAGCCAAAATAAAAAATTACTAAAAATAGTAAATTTCTAGAAATAGCAGCTCTGCACAAAATATCCCTTATTGAAAAGAAACCAGCAAATATTTTTGGGTGATGCAAGATTTCTCTTACACCTAGGATTCTCCTGTATCACTATGCTACATCCAATACTTCCTCTAAGCCACCCACATTATCATTTCCAAATAGTCTACAATTAAGTCTAGCAATTCTATGTTTGGACTCACCCAAGTCCATAAGGGACCCCACAATCTAGGATACTATTTTAGTTTTCATGCAATACTAGTCAAAACTATTGAGAAATGTTTTTTCAAGTATCCACCTGATGGTAGCTAAAACCAATTCATCATCTATATTGACTAGACACATAAGCCATTTATCAATAACATGACCCAGAAAGTCATTTTGGGCCTTGGTGGTGGTAAGCTTAATTAGAGTATACATTGGTAATTGTGTTACATTTCTAACACTCTAACTAATAAGATAATATTTACAAAATTACCATAATTGGAATTTTTTTGAGGTAGAGGTGGTCTTGGTTTATATCCACATCGACCTCTACATGCATGTGAGCATTCATTATTTTGTGTAAGTCATTATTTAAGAAAAGACTAAAGTACTAGAGTTGGATTTCCAAAACATTTCTTCCTGAAGTGGACATGCATTCATCTATACACCTAAAAGATACAATAATAGTGTCAAAGTACTCGTCAAGGTAAGTGAATTATTAATGTATTAAATACTAGTTTACAGCAAAAAGATTTACCATGATTTGGTTGCGATCAAAACTCTTTGATTTAGATTCTTGTGTTTATTATGTTTCACATCAAGTGTAGGTGAAAAAATTCATAAATTACTATAATTAATATACATTTATTATCCCATCTATAATATGTCATAGAAATTCAATCTTTTATTTTTAGTGAAAAATCTATTGGCCACTCATCCCTACAACTTTGGCTTCAAAACTAGAAGAAAAATGACTTCACTAGCAATGATATTTAAAAGAAAAAGAAGCAAAATAAAAGGAAAATGACTTAAATTAATATCAGTTGACACGAGTAACTCTATTGGGGCTATCAAAGCCTAATTGGAAATAGATATATGCATTGTATAAACCAAAGCTATATCCTTGTCAGGACTACGGATACCTAACTAGTAGCAAGGCTCTATCCTATTGGCTAAGAGTGAAATATCTTCATCATGTAGCTCAAGACAAGACAATATTAGTCTAATGTTGCTTCATGGGAAGAGTGGATTAACACACTTTTCTCACATTGGAATGAATGGTTGATGTGCCTTGTGAGATGAGATCATATTCATGGAGAACCTCAATCTTAGAGTTGGTGATCCAGTAATTCATGATCAATATATTGTTTGAATTTTTTTTCATTGAATGCACTTTTTCTTCCTAACTTGAGGATATTACTACTTTCATCATTCTCATGTGGTCATCTCGATTCAAGTTTTTTCCATCCGTAGGTCATCTAGCTTGATCATATTTTCATAATTTGGGCTCTACTCTCATCTGCCCATGCCTCTTTTCCTCTAACTCTACAAAGGAATATTCAACACCAAATCTATGTTGCATGTCATATTCTTGATTTAAATTTCTATGAAGAAAAATATTTCTATTTATTAAGTAGCCAAATTCATTAACTAGATTTTACTAAATTTAGAATCTTTTTGTAGGAAATCTAGAGAGTGATAGTACCCTTTGTGTAAGTGACACATCCATCAACCCTCCCAAGTGACCAATTTCATTGAATTAATTAGATATATCAAACATGTGTCAATGAAAAAGGAGCACTTCTATATGTTGGTCTATAAAAATAGATATTTTTAGGTTCCACCTCACAAGAAAGATTCCCATGTAAGTCACCTAATCTACAAAAATTATCTATAGTAGTCATCTTCACTAAATATAGTTCCTAACATTTGTGGCCTCATCCCTATGTCATTTTAATTTATGATTGTGTAATAGCCAAGCATGTGTCAACATGTTTCTCAATCTCAACCACACCTAGGAATAGCTACCATGACCACCCTGTTGGAATTGGTTGTTGTTGATGTTGTTGGCATTCATTCTTTTTCACTGATGTCAACATATGTTTCTATGTAGATAGAACAAAATGGTTATTACTATTGCTTGATGACTAACAAAAGTGTACAGGTACTATATGGTTGATTTAGAATGAGAAAAGATGGTGATGTATGTAGGGATATGTTTTTATATTATTTCTAAGGTCGTATGGCTTAATATTGTCTACTAGATGAGTTACAGATGTTTTAGTGAAGACTCGATACTGGACGGTGATAGTGATCTTTGACAAAGTTAGTCTCTGTATTTTGAGTATAACTTACAAGTGATGTAGATTCATATTATGAGAGCTTAATGGATGGAAAAACACATGTTAAGGAATATTTTTTATGTTTCACAAGTCGTACGACTATTGGTGACATAAATTATGGCATGTGTTCTAGAGGAGACCTATTTGGGGCTGACTTCAGATATGTAGCGTGTATTATGGATTGCAAGTATGGATTAAAGATCTTGGATTATATTTGATGAATTGTAATTGATGTTTACTTCTTATAGATATCATGTGTATCTTAGCAAGAGGTTAAGTAATTATTTATATATTGGGAAATCCTAATTGGCCGACCAAATTACTTATTGTAATAGGGTATATATGAAATATATTTTCTTTTTGAAACTATGAAGGATGTATGTATATGATTGAGATAGAGACAACAAAGTGTGGAAGCTGCAATATTTTTTTTGCTAGATGTAGAGAAGAGGATGTGATTATGGTACTTGATTAGAACTGATTAATAAAAGATAGTTTCTATTAGATAGTTCACTTGATTGTATATTTTCTATATACACTTGTATTTATAATTGTAAGTCCTGAGGTTGGATTTAACCTTCTTTAGATAGTGTGCCTAGGAAGTGATCCCAATATTACTCTTGACTCCTAACAGGGTCTATCCTTTAAGAGTAAGTGTGTATTGTAATGCATCAATAAGATCCTAATAAGGCTAAATCTTTTAACAAAGATACTATACTTTGAGTACATTATTTGAGGGTGTTAATTCCCACCAAGGTTTTACCTTTAACAAAGTATCCTCGACAACAAAGGATTGTGTTATTGTGTTCGTATTTACCGTGTCATCATTTGGATTAAAGTTTTGTTTATAAAGCTTAATGTTTAATAATTTGTCTCACAACTGATTCAACCCCCTCTTAGCTGTGTTGGTGAACTACTATTCCTAATAATTGGTATCATAGCTACTGGTTATAGAAATTTTAAAAGATTTAGGTGATCCTAAAGACAACATTCTATAGCAAGGATAGTTTTAAGTTTTATCCTAAAAAATTTGGCAGTTGGAAGAATAAGATGAGAACACATTTTCTATTCTTGGGAATTGAATACTAGATGATAAAAAATAATAATGTACAAATGAAGGCTGAGGATAAAATAGATAAGGGTACTAAAGAAGAAAAGAAGATATTCTCACATAGCATGGTCACATGAGAAGCATTGATTGGTGTTCTTTTTGAAGGTGAATTCACAAAGGTAAAATATTTAGATTCTGCACATGAAATTTGGACAAGATTGGAAGCTTTGTATGAAGGAGACAAGTTTACAAAGTAGGAAAAGTTGTAGAACTGGAAGACAAATATGAAAATGTTTAAAATGAGAGATGATGAGAATATTAGAGCATATTCATAAAGAGTTATTGAAGTTGTTATTGGAATCAGAAACTCTGGAAGCACTTACAGTGAGGAAAAAGTGATTACAAAAATTCTTAGATCTCTGACACGTGTATACAAAAACAAAGTGCAAGATATAGAAGAGATCATATCTTTGAAAGTGAATTTCAACAGAGAGATGTTGACTACCTTTGTGGCCGTAAAGATGGGAGATTCATTACCTAAAGTTGAGACAACATTCAAGGCCAATGTGCATAAAAATTTTAAAAAAAATTATCAGGAATTGCGAGCACTAGAAGTAGTGACTTGAGAGAAGAGCTTGATGAATATGATGATGAGTTGGAATAGATATAGGAAGAAGAAAGAAAGTTAGATGAAAGTGTGGCCATGGTTGCTAGAAGAGAAATGAGAGTTAAGGGTAAGCTTGAAGGAAAGTTACATCTAAATTTTTTTACATGCAATAAGATAGGTTATTTTGCATCTAGATATCCTACAAGGGTTCCAAAGAATAAATCTAAGTTTTATAAACCTACGTATTGAAAAGATAAGGAATATTATTATGCTAGTGAAGTTTTTTATGATGATGATTGCTATTGATTATGATGAGATTGGATTTATAACTATCAAGGATGATAAACCTACACATAAATAAAGAGCCTTAGTATCTCATGTTGAAAATAAATCTGAATGAGTCATAGATAGTGGTTGTTCTCACCATATGACTAGAGATAAAAAAAAATGTTAAATTGAATAAGTATGATGGTGGTGATGTGAGATTTGGTGACAATAATCCTAAGCTTATCAATGGAGTTGGATCTATATCTTGGGATGGAAAGACCAATACTGACAATGTATTACTTGTTGATGGACTTAATCATAATTTGTTGAGTGTTGGAAAACTAGTGGACAAAGGTTATCAATTGAAATTAATTGATGGGAAATGTTCTAGAAGAAGTAAGTTAGGAGACTTGATCACATCTGGTACTAAATCTAGAGGTATTATATTTGAATTAAATACATCTGAGGCTTCTTGTTTTGTTTCCCAGGTAGATGATAGTTGGTTATGGCATAGAATATGTTTTCATGTTAACTTTTATAATATTGTGAATCCAAGTACGGCTAATGTATTTAGAGAGCTACCAAATATTTTGAAACCATCTAACACCATGTGTAGAGAATGTGTAATGGGGAAGATGACTAGAAGTAGTTTTAAAAGAAAATATTACTCAACAAAAGGGAAAATGGATCTAGTGCATACAGATCTATGTGGTCCTACAAGAATAAGATCTTACTATGGTGAAACATACTTTATACTTTTTGTTCATGACTTTTCTAGGATGATGTGGATTACATATCTAAGAGAGAAATCAGAGGTGTTTGAAAAATTCAAAATATTCCAAGAAAAATTTGAGAATGAATCATGCTAAAAGATAAAATGTTTGAGATTAGATAGAGGTGGTGAATTTACATCAGATTTGTTCAATACCTATTGTGAAGAACATGGAATATATAGGCAGACATCTACTCCTAGGACACCACAATAGAATGAGATAGCATACTGAAGAAACAAAACAATATTAAATGTTGCTAAAACTATGTTGTTGGAAGGAAATGTATCACATGTTCATTGGAGAGAAGTTGTTGGTACTGTTGTGTATACTTTAAACAAAATTCAGATCAAAGAAGGTACAAGTAAGACTCCTTATGAATTATGGTTTCATCATACTCCTACTGTGAAATATTTTAGAATATTTGGTAGTAAATTCTATATCAAAAGAGATGAGGAGATAGGAAAGTTTGATGTTGGAAGTGATGAATGGATCTTCCTTGGTTATTCCACTAAAAGGAAATCCTATAAATGTTTCAATCTGAGATTGAGGAAGATGATTGAAAGTGCTAATGTGAGGATTGATGAAAAGTTCCAGATTGAATCTGCAAATGTATTACTATAATCAGACTACAAAGCTCAAGGAGGTTACAACAGATCAAGAAGAATGTTTTGAGATTGACTGTGAGATTGAGGTATGTCAAGATGAATCAAATGATCCTACTAAAATTCCTAAGACTCTGAGGTATGTTAAGAAAAACCATCCCGAAGATTAAATTACTGGAGATGCAAATAGATGATTGATGGCAAGATCAAAATAACAGATGAAATTTGTTTGATTTCTCAAGTTGAATTGAAATCTACTAATGAGGCATGTAGAGATGAATCTTGGACTTAAGCTATGTAGGAATAATTAGAACAAATAAAGAAGAACAACACTTGGGAATTCATTCCAAGACCTAAAAACAAGATGTTATAGGAACTAAGTGGGTTTTTAGAAATAAAATGAATGAGGAACAATGGTAAGAAATAAAGCAAGACCGGTTTGTAAAGGCTAATTGCAACAAGAAGGCATAGAATTTGAAGAAAAATTTTCTCCATTTGCTAGGGTGGAAGCAGTAAGATTATTTCTTTCTTATGCTACACATAAATATTTTAAGGTATATCAGATGGATGTGAAATCTGCATTTTTGAAAGGAGATCTAGAGGAAAAGGTATACATTGAGAAACCTAATGGAGTTCCTTTGATAGAATATGAAGACATGGGTTTCAAGTTGAAGAAAGCTTTGCATGGAATTAAACAAGCACCAAGAAAAGACTGGACATGTATCTACTTCATCTTCGCTTCCAGAAATGGTAATGCAGACACCAATTTTTACTTGAGAACTAGTGAAGATGGAATTATAATCGTAGAAGTTTTTGTTGATGATATCATTTTTGGAGGAAATGATGAAATTTGTAAAATGCTCTCTAAAGAGATATAAAATGAATTTGAAATGTCAATGATTGGTGAGATGAAATTTTTCCATGGATTGCAAATTAACTAGAACAAGAGTGGTATTTTCATTTATCAGACCAAGTATCTTAAGGAAATGTGGAAGAAATTTGGAATGGAAGATTGTAAACCTATTGAGACACCCATGGTGACTGGTTACAAACTTACTAATAATGATGAAACTTAGAGTGTTTTTTAGACAAAGTATAAATCAATGATTAGAAGTCTACAATATCTAACTCACACCAGACCAGATATTGCTAATGTGGTTGGAATTGTAGCAAGATATCAAGCGGATCCTAAAGAGACACACCTCGCTGCTGTAAAAAGAATTTTCACATACTTGAAAGGAACAATAGAGTATGGGTTATGGTATGAAAATTTTGATGATTTTATCTTACATGCATATATTTGATGTTGATTGGGAAGGTAGTGTGGATGAAAGAAAGAGTGTAAGTGGAGGAGCATTTTTACTTGGAAAAAGGATGGTTTCATTGTTAAGTAAGAAGCGAGATTGTATAGCTCAGTCTACTATTGAATCTAACTATGTTTTTGCTGCTATAAATTATACAGAGATTTTTTGGATGAAACAAATGTTGAAGGACATTGGAATAAATTTTGAAGAGCCAGTGATTATCCATTGTGATAACACTAGCACGACGAGCATGTCAAAGAATATAGTAATTCATTCAAAGACTAAACATATTTTTGGATCAAGTATTATTTCTTGAGAGACAAGGTAGAAGAAAAGGAGGTGAGATTGGAGTATATCAACACAAAGGAGCATATAGAAGATATATTTACAAAAAAAATTGCCAAAGGATGCCTTTGAGTATCTCAGAGGTATGCTTGGGGTGCAATACCCTCCTTGTGAGAACAAAATTAATGCAAGAATGCATCAGCCAAGTGGATTTCAGAGCTATATCATTTTCTGGACTTGATGTATGGATCTACTCCTCAGGGGGAGTGATTTTAGGAACATTAAAAATAATATTTGGGTGATTTTGCACTTGGTTATTAGAGACATGAATAATTTAAAAAGACACACCTTGCAGAAGAAATAAGAAGAGCTATGGCACCCTTTTCCATTGTTGTCAAAGTGGGAGAGATTCTATGAGAAAATCCTTACTGTTCAGGGAGAGATGTGTTGAGGATATTGAGAAAGTACTTTTGGGTTGATATATTTTCCCATATGCTTCCATCAATGACAAAGGGGGAGATTGTTGGAATTAGTTTCTTCTGATGTTGTTGTCATTCATGTTTTATCACTGATGTCAACATATGTTTCTATGGAGGCAGAACAGACTGGTTATTACTATTGCTTGATGAGTGACAGAAGTGTACGAGTATTGTATAGTCGATTCAGAACAAGAAAAGATGGTGATGTATACATGGATATTTTGTGATCTTATTTCAAAGCTTGCATGACTTAATATTGTCTACTAGATGAGTTAGAGATGTTTTAGTGAAGAATAGGTACTGGACGGTGACAGTGATCTTTGACAGAGTTAGTCTCTATATTTTGAGTATAACTTATGAGCGATGTGGATCAAGTTTATGAGAGCTTAAGGGATGGAAGAAAACATGTAAAGGGATGTTTTTTAAGTTTTTCAAGTCATATGATTGTTGGTAATGTTATTTGTGGTGTGTGTTCCGGAGGAGACCTATTTAAGGTTGACTTCAGAGATGGAGCGTGTATTATGGATTGCAAGCATGGATTATGGATCTTGGATTATATTTTATGAATTGTAATTCATGTTTACTTATTATAGATACCGTGTGTATCTTAGCAAGAGGTTAAGTAATTATTTGTATATTGGGAAAGAATATTTGGCCGACCTAATTAATTATTGTAATAGGGTATACATGAGAGATCTTTTCTTTTAGAAAATATGAAGGATGTATATATGTGATTGAGATAGAGACAAGTAAGTGTGGAAGTTTCGAGATATTTTTTCTGTTGTATGTATAGAAGAGGATGTGATTATGGTACTTCATTGTAACTAATTAAGAAAACACAGTTGCTTGCAAATAGTTCATTGAATTGTGTATTTCCTATATACACTTGTATTTCAGACTACAAGTCCTTAGGGTGGATTTAACCTTCTTTAGGAACTGTGCCTGGGCAGAGAGCCCACAAATTAAACTATTAAAGAAAAGATATTTAAAGGCTTGGTCACTGAGTCTCCACTTAAAATAATCAAGTGATAAATTATTCAACAATTGAGAGACATGGCTTATGTCGTGAAGTCTCAGAACAATTTATGGTTATACCAAAATATTACGAGACTTGGCAAAGTGCATCTGATCAAAAGGAAATCAATAGTGACCGGGTAGTCTCAGAATAAACCCAAAGTAAAGGAAATATTTTAGTGACTTAGCTTTTCACAGTCGCATGGTCACCAAAAAGAAACTAAAGGTAGAACTGAAGTTAATATTGTCTTGTGTCGTCAAGTCTCAAAAAGTGATCATAGTTAAGGATTTTTCTCAGCGACATGGAGATAAGTTGCAGTCGCGAGGTTGATAATAAGGAAAAGTGAAAGTTAAGCCATGATAAAAATAAATATAGTTGCTGACACACCAAATTTTAAAATTCATCAGCCAATGAGGATTCAGAGAATTTATGACAACTTAGAAAGGTAGCTCACCTGTCTAAGGATTAGCCAATAAGAGTAGAATTGACCTCTTGTCAAATTTAATAAGGATTTTAATTAATTCTTCACTCATTTGAATTTGATTTCCTGTCATAATCAGAGGCTATGGCTAGGAGAAAGAATTGATGTCACAGTATGCAAAATAGAAGGCAGAAGTGATGGGATTACCTAATTATGAGTTGCGTACTTTCATCATTCTTTACCATAAATAGATGATATTGTGCTTCATTTTCATTTACATTGCTTTAAAAATCTAGAGAAAAGAAATTACCAAGTTATCAGTGCTTGCAAAAAAAGAGAATTGCCAGCTTTTGAAAGGTTAAGAAATCAACGTTTCCAGTTGATAATTCAGGGGAATTTGGTTGATTTTCAGAGCTTAGATTGTTTTCAGTGCATTGCAATTCAGAAGTAAGGGTTTCCAGTGAATATATTTGTTTCAATATCGGTAAGAAAGGTTGAGATAAAAGCAAGCAGCCATGATGAGTAGAGAAGTCGGTGTAGCTTCCACCGGTGAGAAAAGTGAAGAAATGGAAGATGAGGCCAAAGGGAAAAGATATTTCTCACATGAATTCTTGACGTTGCTACCAGGATCAACATAGAACAAGAAGTCAAAGGATGATATCCTGAATGATGACCTAGCCTATATCAGAGATTCCAAAACTCCTGGTTCATTAGGTTATTCTCTTTTTAACTACTTTTATAAAAAATATGATGAATTTGTACCTGTGTCGAACCCGTGGACATGTAGGATAGCCAAATTGATTGTGCTTGATGTATTCATAGATACTGATCTTGTTCTAGCTCTAGAAAATAACTATGATGAGCTTACTAAGACAATTAAGAAGAGTGATGGCACTATACTAGTGTAACACCCCAAAATTGGCACCTTATAATCCAATCAATTTTGGTGTGTTCCTTCAATTTTCCCATCATCAAAGTCCTATTATACTAGGAAAATTCTTCTTCTTATTGACTTTAATTGACTAAGTTTCAAATGCAAAAAACCCAAATTTGCATAAATCTGACATTATATTTAATTCCTAAATTCTCAGAGTTTATTAGCTAAAAACCCCTATGATTAATTGATTTAATCCTAAGTTCTTTTAATTAAATCAATTCCACCCCCTTTGGCTAATATACATAAAAGGAATTGAAAGGTTATTTAATTATTGGATGAATTATCCTCAAAAAGGAATTCCATATTTCCATGTGAAAGGACACTCATGTGGCAATAATTCACCCTTTTATTTAAATAATCTTTGCATTTTTGTCTCAAAAGAGAATGAAGAGACGACTGTTTCTTTTCAAGAAACTCTTCACTCTCTTTCCCTGGTTTTCTATAAATTGGACCTCATTTTCTTCATTTGAGAAGATGATTTTGGGAGAGCATCAAATCTATAGTCAATTTTGCATTTAACTTCGTTCATGCTTTTAAGTTCAAAATTGCATAATTAGGCTAGTTTCAATTGGAATTGAAGATATATTGCTTTCATTTATGATTCATTTATATGTCTAACATTTCAATTTGATTCTTGCAAGCTTTCTAGATTAATGCA
>MU226705.1:150402-163298 GCA_018584345.1 Thuja plicata
GCAATTCTTTTTCTAGTTTAAATGCAATTTCCATTCTAGATTAAAAGCATTTGAATTCTAGATTAAGAGCATTTGGTTTTCATAGATTAAATGCAATTTTCTTCCATAGATTAGTTGTAATTCATTCCTAGATTAATTGCTTCTCAATTCATAGATTAATTGCATCTCTTTTTATAGACTAGTTGCAATTTTGAGTTCATAGAATAATGGCATTTCATCTTTTCTCACATTCTAGAAATCCTCCATGTTAGCAATGGTTAGGTTGTTGGCTCTTGTTCTGAGGGTAAAATCAACATCCACAACTAATTAGGAGGCAACAAGTCATTTCAAATGAGTTTGCAGGATAAACAATTCAGGTTTGTCTTTGTAAATTGAACAATTGAGTAAAGACTATGTTGGGTTTGTGCATGATTTAGAGGCCACATTCGATCACACACAACTAGTAGCCTTAAATAGAAATTCATTTATGAAAGCCTTAAACCTCTACTACCCTATGTCAATAGAGATTGACTTGAAGAAACTGGAAACTAGGTATGAAAAATAAGCTGGGGTAGTTAAAAGTCTAGTACAAGGACATATTCCTAGACAAATCAAAAATTATATTGCCCCCATGCCAAGACTTGCACCTTATGCTTATAAGGATTTGAATCACTATATTAATTATATTTCTTTTGCACTCTATAGAGTATTAGGAAGGGACAGGGGTACATAAAGAATTACTCTAGATGTCCTAATGATTACCCTAGACTTACAAGATATCCGTACTAGCACTACCTATGATTATATTCAATATATAATTGATAGAATGCATGAGGGATTTGTGGCTATCCAGAAGAAAGAAAAGGAGCCTAAGTTTTTACATTATTCTATCCTAATGCATTTGATAATGTATTACAACTACCCTATTATGGATTTGAATAATTTGAGACCATAAAGAGTGCACCAGGGTAAGCCCAACCTTATTCAATTTTGGATAAGATTTTGGAATTATAATACAAAGGATTGTGAGTTCTGTGCATTTGATAACTGGATAGTTTACACAATATTGTAGTGTTTAGGAGTGAATAAGACCAGATTACCAGCTAAGTTACTGCAATTTTTGAGGCCTTGTGAATATGTAGACAAGTGGCTTGGAGACCACAACTGGGGTGATTTCTACTTGGAATAGAATTTCACTATGATTAGAGTATATAGATGTTCACATCCACCACACATCCTTCCATTTCATGTCCCTACTAGAATTGCAACTATGGAGTTTATATGGCAGCTTATGTTGATAGATCAGGAGCATCTGGCTCCTCATAGGAAACAGACATTCACTCCTAGATAGTTCAAAGTGTATCAATTTACTATTGTCAAGAGAGCCATATATTTAGTAAACAATTGGCTAAGCCATTATAGGATGGGTGCAACATTATATAGGTACATTGATACAAAGGGATTCATTGATAATGCCAGGAAGCTTCTCACCCCAACCATTTCTTATACTTATGAGCATGAAGAGTGCACAGAAGAAGATGTCATAAGAAATATTATTGAGGATGAAGAAGTGATCTCAAGAGAAAATAAAATCAAATAATTAATGGACCTGGAGAGGTAGGTAAAGAGGAAAGGATTGTCCTTTGGGGGGTTCTTCCCTGATTTTCCTTATTTGGAAAGGATAGAGGCCATGATTGACTCTCACACTTTCCTATGTAATCAATTGGAGGATGCGTTACTAGTTCCTCAGAAGGGTCAACCAGAGAATTCTGAATTAGAGTATGATGATGATAATGATGAAGGCTACCCCTCACCTATTGCCCATCCAGTTAATCAAGCAGTTGAAGAAGAACAAGTAGGAGATGAGAATATTATTGACCTAATAGAGGTCACAGAAACTAAGGTTACCAATGAACCTCCTCTAAAAAGGAAAAAAGGTTGAACTTGGAGAGCTTTCCCAGGCATTAATCTATGTGAGAAGAGAGATGAAAAAAGATAAAATTACTACTCTTATTCCTAGGACTAGGCCATATGATCATCAATTGAGGAAGGAGATTAGAATAGGAAAAATGTTGCAACAAGATGAAGAAAATAATGTTGAATTACCTCTTGAAACATGCATTGATGAAAGGGTAATTCATTAGCAACAATTCCTCGATGATGATAATTTCATCAAAACCAAGGAATTTAAAGAATTCCTTAGATGGAATAAACAAAAATAGTTGGTAAGAAACTACAGTTAGATGTAGGAGAGTGTGTAATAGTTGAAGCCTTACAAGATATACATGATTATGATCCAGAAATAGAGGAAATTTCTCCAGAGGAAGAAAGGAAACTAGTCAAAGCTAGTGGAATGTTACTTGTTGAAGGCTGGGATTCAGCCTCAACATTTATATTTGATCAGATAAGGAAGATACTGGACTTGAAATTATTGTCAGAAGTTCAGGTTGGAGAACTGATAAAAGGATTTGGTTATAACCCAAAGTCCCAAGCTGTTGCAATGTGGAGCTTAGCTCCTAAGGATTAGAAGCCAACCTTATTGAATATTGAAGAGAACATGGTGGGTAGTCAGATGGTATGGTCTGTTAATAATACAAATGACATGGATATCTCATAGGCGTTGTCACATTTTACCCAATTGAATGTGGCCAAAATTGAACAGATATCACAAAGATATAACACCTTGATAGAAGAGACCAGTGCTATTGTGAAGGACAGGGAATTGTGTCATATTAAAATTCATGCTTTGGAGAACACAATTAGAGATCTGACTCTATAGTTGATGGAGAAACTATTGATGGGACTTTGTGACTGGTCTCATCAGCAAATGTAAGTGGTCACCGGGTTCCAGAGTACCGGCCAAATTCACCTGTAAAGGTTTTTTGGGGAATAAATTCTCTTGGCCTTCAAGCACCTAAGTGTCGTATCTCAACAGTGCGGGAGCTAAGTTGGGTGTGTGACTATTTTTTTTCGGTGGTATAGCTGGTTTTTGGGTTGTCTTCTCTGGGGATTTTGTTAGGTTAGGGTTTCCTACAAGCACGTGCTATTTTACCAAATAAACTTAAAAAGATATGGCAGAGTTAGGAGTTCATTTCTTCTACTTATAGTTATGCTAAATATTTCAAACATCAATCATGATTTAATGAACTATACTAAATACTAAACATATACATAACCGATGATTCATACATATTCAATAGCAAGGGAAAAGAGGTCGTTAATCTACTTAAAACACTAGAGTAGAAGACATTAGAAACATACAACACAAAAGAACGTTAACTCATAGATTTGAACGCCAACAACATCATGCCAAAACTTTTCCTTCTTCATTAACAATTTTATAGTATCACAGGTGTGTACATAACTGGCTCCAAGAGAGCATCTAACTACTGAGAACTACTAAGAACTAGCAAGCATTAAGCTCTGCAAATACAAGAAATGAAATGCTGAATGCTTTAATAGTATGGACTACAAAATCATCAATTTTTCTGACCCTTGAAATGAGGTCAGACTTCTTATTTATAGACATACTTTCCCTAAAGTTTAACCTAATCTAACTATACACTCAATCTTAAAATACAAAATTTGGTAGTTGGTACTACCTGCACCACTTACAATCACCTCGAAAAGAGTAGAGGTTTGACAGATCAATAGAAGAAGACAAAAAGAAAGGATGGAAGAATCAGCCTCAAGAAGAGTGCTGGAGAAAGAAAAGAAGAAATCTAATCTTCTTAGAGTTTGAGGCTAAATTCCTCATTAATGGGAAGTGTGGCTCACTATCTTTGATGCACTAGGTAGTTAATGCTGGAGTGGTGCATTGGGAAGATCACTCGTCAGTGCCATCCCTTGAAATGATGTGCCTTGATGGGGTTACCTACTTTCTGACACCCTTATTGATTGATGGATAGTGACCGGTTGGCTCCGTGGAACCTGGACACAGGTCACTGAAAGAATATAGAAATATTGGATCCAAAATTCTGGAGTTTGGGAGCTTACACTCATAGAATAATGAATGCTCAAAATACACCCTACTGGTGATAATCCCTAGAATTTGGAGAACTTTATTGTCCTTTACTACTCTTGAATGCCTCCAAAACTTGGCTGATGCTATCTTCATCTATTTATTTAATACTATTCCACTAGTTACAGATGGCCTCAAACTTCTCTTCAACTTCTCTGGTCTTGTTCCAAATTTCTTCTACTAATTTCATGGAGTCATGAGCTCGAAGCATCATCTTAGATATTCTTGATAGATTTTATCCGTCGAAGTATCTGGCAGAATGATACTGGGACTCGACCAGCTCATCATGTTTACTGAGGAAATAATCCTCCAGGCCGCACGTTCTTGTGGTGAAGGGATCAACTTGTGACACCCTTACAATGAATGTTTTGAATAGGTCCAATGGATACTAGACCACCGTGACTTTCTACCTTAGGGTCATGACCAGTTGCTTGCATACCTCAACTTTGAGGTCAAGTCTGAAGTATTGGGCCTAGAGGAATTTGAATGATTCCTCTCCCAAAATCCCCATCTTTGTGACAGCCTCCTCCCCATAGTTGATGACTACATCTAACCTGATCTTCCACCCTTCATATTTCTCCAAGTTTCCTTCCCATATAACAATGTCATTGGTTACTTGGGCCAAGAGATTTTTGGCCAAGTAAAGGTTTGAGAGTGATACATCTAAAAATTGCCTTACGACCTTTATCTTCTCGGTGACCCACCCATCCACAGCCTGTGCCTTCTTCTTCATGGCCCTAAGAGCATCCATGTCACCCTGTAGAAGTGGTGGTTCAGAGGTGGAAGCTTCCAAATGGATCTCGGCCAGGGGCTGCATAAGCTCTTCTAGAAGTCTGAGGAGATTTTTTCTCTTTTTTATTTCCTCATTCAACTTCTAGGTCTATTTATCATACTGGGCATTTACTGCCCAGGTTGCCTCTCTTAGCAGGTCCAACTCTCCCTGCTTGTCTCTCCTCCCTAGAGGCACCTCCGCGATTGCATAATCTTCTACTTGTACTATTGTTGCATCTGAATCTATGAGAGTTGTTGCAATTGTTGCAACTTTGATTCCTCCTAGACCAGTTTGGAGGGTATGGACTGTCTGGGCCTTTTTAGGCTTCTTGGCCTCTGCATTCTGGGCCATCATCTCAGCCAAGGAGAGGGGAATAGTTTTTTCTTCCACCATAGCCTTTCAATTTATGGAGTCCACCAACCATTATGGTAGCTGGAGTGGTTTTGTTGCTAAGGCTTGAGCATTGGGGCTCCCTTCAAAGTCTAGCAGTGTATTCCTGGTATCGACAATTTAATTGGGCTCTTTCTCCTTTTCATGTTCTTGTTCCCACTCTCCGGAGGCTTCAATATCTTCTGCCCTAGTGGCTTCCTTATCCATGATGTCTGGGATCTCCTCTTCACCAGTATCGGTGTCATCTGTATCTTCAGGGATTTCCCCATCCTTCTCAGCATTAGGCGAATTGACATTCATATCTTTAGGGTTTTTCCCTTGATCCTACTGCTATTGTTTTTCTTCTTCAACATCATTTTTAAGGATATATTTCTCCATTGGAACATCCTTCAGAGGTGGTGGAGGTTTCTGGCCAATGTTTAATATTTGGGCTACTAAGACCACCTCGCCAAATGTATTTTGGGGTAGTTGATCACCCGGAGTAACCAAAGGCACTTGAATCATGATGATTGGGGATATGGTTGATCCCATGGGTCTAGTTTCCCCAGTTGTGGGTTACTCATCTATTGTTTTCCTTTATTCTATCTCAATCTCCTAGGCCAGTGTTTCCTCCCACTTGGGCTCCTTTTGTGCTTTTGCCCAGATTTCCTACTCTACGACAGTTTCTTTCTCTAGGATGTCTTCCTCAGCGGGGGTCCTTTCTTTCTTCTGGGAAGCAATTTATTCCACCACCTTGTCTATTTCCCCATGCAGGTTCATAAGCTCATCTGTCCCAAAGATGTCATCAAATTTGTCATGTGGGGAGAGACCTCTAAAATATTATCTAGTTTTGGGGAATCCAAACTGACCTCTACTGGGGGAACATTGGGCATGCCAGGGCCCGTTTCTATGCTTGGGGGATGGGCCACCTTCTACTTCTTCTTTCTTTATAATGGGGTCCTGACACCCATAATATTTTTAGAATCTACCTTGGAAAATTTCTTCCTACTCATTAGTGTTGCCAACGAAGGGGATCTCACTGAGCGGGCGGATCCCACTAGAGGTACTAGGAGACCGTGAGAAAGCTGGGCACTTATCTTCTTGCTTGTCAATCTCGATGCCTCCATCTATTCTTGAATTTGTGCCATCATGGGGAGTGCACCTTGGGAAGGCACTTGGGCCATGAAATTTTCTTTCTCCTTCCATTTACTTTTGATTGGTCCAGCGGCTCCAGAAGTTGAAAAAGACCTCTGCATAATTTTTCCTTTTCGGGTGTTACTCGGACACACTCGCTCAAAATAATTATGAATATTATCTATAATGGGGTGGCATACCTCTTCAATTGTTAAGTTCTTTGGGGTGCCCCAATCCACTAGAGGGAGATCCAATTTCTCGATCCCTTGTTCTTTATATAATGGGTCATTTAGAGGCCCATCGTCTATGAAATCTGTCAGGAAGCCCCAAAGGTTGAGGGCCTTCATTAGGCCTTTGGAAATCTGGGAGTGCTACCATGCCTGGAGATAAAAATTGTCCTGGCAATCTGCCAAAAAATATTCAATATCATCTTTGTGTGGCATAGATTCCTAGGGTAGCACCTCCCTTATTTTTCCCACTGGGTCAAAATTGCTTCTGGTATGGTGAAATTCCGCCAGTCCCAGAATCTTTAATTCATTGTTGGCTTCCTTGGTTGCTGCAAGATTACAAGAATAGTTCCCTCAAACCTTTGGGAATGGAATAGATATGACCTTTTTCAAGGTAAAGAATGTGTGAAGCTCCAGGATTTGCCTACAGAACTCCAAAAGAATGATCCTATCCCCTTAATACCTAGGGAGTAGGTAGGGTTTCCTAGAGAAGCCGGTCACCCAAATATATGTACACTGATGGAATTGAATAAAGTAATTTTTGTAAGTGCTCACCAGGTTCATCGACTCCTGCGATAACTAGTACCTAGTGTCCAGGGTAAGTGTCAAAATGTTGTGGTAGACGAATGCATCATTTACCCTACAAAAGTTAGGGAAGCTAAGTTCCCACTAGACTTGGGGATAATGTTCCCATGACACCAAATGGTTAGGCCCGTTCCTGAGAACACCCACTATCTGCAAACCCTAAAACATAGGTCTCTATTGGGCCAATTCCCACAATACATAAGATGTCATGTAGAACTTTAAATTCTGGAGGATGCTCTTTAGTTGCGCATCTACATGATTGGAGATGATAGATGCCCAGTTGAAGGTATGACTATGGGTGGTGATATATTAGATGAAGTAATACATCCATGCTAAAATGTTCTGGGCATGGGGCTCTCCAAAGAGCCTACACAAAAATATGATTCATGCCTGAATGCACTCTTTAAAATCACCATGGGGAATCTCCAGCTTCATCTTTTTATATTCCCTTCTTGGGGACTTGAGCCAATGAGTATTGAGATGTTTTTGGGTGGGGAGGGAGGCTTCCATGAACTCCTTCAATGGCATAGACTAGGAGAGAACCATGGCTCCCTTGAATTGGGGGAATCCCCAGCCCTGAAGCAAAAGTGGCCGCATCCAAATTGACGATGGGTGTCGGGTAGTGTAGTGGCCAAGGATAAGCGAGGAAAACAACCTAGGTGGGGGCATTGTAAAGAATTTCCAGTTTGATTATAAGCTTCAGTGCTTGCACCAAGAAGGAAAAACTTGCAGCCTTGATAATTTTGGAGGCGGCCATGTATTTTTCCATATCATCTCCGACGATCCTCTGTTGGTATATGGCTTGGACCAAGCCCTGAATTTTAGCCCATAGTCCGGGCTTTGTATCTATTATTTCCTCTAGATTGGAGTCCACCTTAGACCCCACAAGAACACCCTCCCTTGGGTATTTGGAGGTTAATGATAATTTTTCCAGAATCTTCTCAGCCTTAGTTTTCATGGCCGCCTAAGTGGAGGTAGTTGGAAACTCTAGACTATCAGGAGGAGTTGTCACTTCATACATGTTGATCGAATTATCTACAATCTGCAAGAATGGAGAACTATCAATACATAATAAGATAAAAATACAACATTTTAAGGACTCTGGAGAATTCACCATCATTTGGCACCTATTCAAAAAGTACTTGTATGCATCAAAATCCTAAAATATCAAAGTTAACAAGGATTGGATTCTGACCAATGCCTGGGAGCTCGGGGTATTAGTTTACATGACACAAATGGGGTGAAGACCAATGTATTCCTCAGCACATGGAGTCCAGAGAAACTAGATGTTTTTGATGTGACCGGCAGTGAGCCATACTCGGCTTACATGGGTCATTACATGGCCACATAAGAGGCAGTGTAAAGGCTCTTAATGACAACAAGTGGGCTAACATGAAGGAAATGAATGCCAGATGGGATGTTTTTTGAATGCCCACTCATATGAGATTAATATCGCTATTAAGATGACATGACAAAGGAAAGAGAAAGCTATCATGGTTCAAACGGGCGAGGTACCGATTTCGAACCAAGAAAGCACCATGAGGGCGAGCTCAATAAGTTGGGTCAAAACATGAAAATGGAAAGATGAGCTCACCATAAAATGAGGAGGATATACATGGAATATACAAATTTACAAAGGGCCAAAGCACGATGAGGGCCGAGGCACAACTCACGGGCCAACCCGGGAATGACCTATACATAGCTAGCTACAAAGAATTATATACAAGCTACCTACACCAGCTTAAAACTACACAGAGAGTGGATGACCCTCTGGCAGAGCCATCCCACCAATGGGAGGCAATAGAAGAAACAAAACCACAAAAGAAAGGCAAGCACAAAGACATGACAAAAGAAAAAAAAAAACCAAAAACCACACCAGAAAACATGAAGGGGAACCAAAATGGCCTACCTAAAAACACAGAGAAGGTGGAGGAACAAGCATGGGAGGCACTCTACAATTGATTCACCTTCAGATGATGATGACCCAATATTGCTAATTCATGTTAATCAACCATTAATCACAAAGAGAAAAACATCTGATCTCCTTAATCACCCTTGAATCGCTCTAAGTATTTTGATCGCGGTAAATGTAAAAGTGACTGGTAAATCCTATTTATACCCTTAGTGTAAAACCATGTTCCTTTCCTCCACAAACCCTGAAAAGGAAAACCTCTGAACTTTGGGCCTAAGGATTCCCTGCGACCACACCTTCCAACAAAAGAAGACATAATAACAGAGAATCCCATAGTCTGGGATCTAACAAGAACAAAGAAGACAAACACCCTGAGACCAGGTCCCGGAGCAAAGAGAACCAAAAAATAAATAAATGATCCTCGTGGAGGAAAATCCTGGAGGGAAACAAAATGAAACAAAAGAGAAACCAAGGAAAAGAAAAAAGCGAAAACAGGGGACCCAAAATTCTGCCTAAAAAAATGTAGGGATGGGTATGCAGGGCATAACAAAAACCTGACGTTATCCATGCATCATAAAAGGAGGTTGCACATGAAGAGGTCCAAACAGATATAACAGGGGAAAATGTTGAAACAAAGGAGCAGATCATGGAGCATAATGAGATTTTCCTAGGATCACTAATGAGTATTTTTCAGCACAAGATTGATATATTAAAGGACAAAAATAATCTCATTTTGAATGCATATAATAAACTTCCTATTTTTCATGCTGAGGTGACAAGTTTTATTTCTACTTTAAACCCCTATTTTTGAATATGGTCTAGCATGACTCAATTATTTGAGAGGTTGGCATCTTTGCAACCACATAGAAATGACCTTCCAGAGATAGTGACAGAGGTTGGTGATGATATTGAGAAAATAAATGTAACTTTGCCTTTCTTCCAAGGCAAGTTAAATTAGATTGAGGCTAGGATGAGTCTTTTTGGATCAGATTTCAACAGATTTATTCCTTTGATCAAGGGAGATGAGAATCAGATCAAAGCCTTGGAGGCATGGAAAGAAGAATTTGACAACAAACTACCTAAGAAAGAGGTATTTATTACTAACAATGCAAAATTGGACATGGAATGTTACAAAAAGATTTTGGATGAAGCCTTTAAGGCTGAGACTAACATTAATAAATTTTTAATAGATGTTAAGAGCATAACAGATACTCAGTGGAAGAGGAAAAAAACACAACTTGAGAGTATTAAGAGCTTTAATTGGCCTGCTAAAGATGATGTAGCAGCATGGGATACACTGACAAAGCCTAAGAAGAATAAAGTTGTTGCCAAGGAGATTGATGTCATTGATGAAGAGTAAACATGACACTTGGGACCTGATCTCTGAGCATAGGGATAATAACTACCTTGAAGACTAGTGTAGGTTATCCTGGAATGGCAGTCATTATGTCTCATTGCAACTACATGAATTTATTCTGAATATCAACAGACAAAGGTGCCAGCTAGATGAAGATTGAAGACCAAATTTGGTTATCAATAGATTTTTTCTTTTCACCGTCAAAAGGATAAACTGAATGTTTTTTTCTTTTAATGTCCTCTAGATTAGCTTAGTCATCTTACGCTTGTTTCATCCTTGATCTTTAAGGATTCCAAGATGACTAATGCTGAATTTAAATAGCAAGTTGTAAGATATTGTAAAGGATGGTAAACTCAAAACTGCAAGGCAGGATTTTGAATTGTGTCTGAGTTTTAATTGTTTAGTCAATTTGAATGTATCAATATCAAGATAGTATTAATGAAATACAATGGAATTTCTAGTCTCATATCATTGTTGTCTTTTTGCATTTACATTCAGCTCTTGTATGTTTAATTTGTAAAGAATTTTAATTGTACCAGTTATAAGGTAACTGTGTTGTTATTTGTGAGTTGCTTTCAAGGACGGTTTAAATATTGCAAATAGTTCTAGAGAGTTAGGGTTTTATGTAGGAATTTGATACAGGGTTTTGAGAGTGAGAGGATAGTCTGTAAGGCATTCTATTTGAGACTTTACTTGTGTTTTAATTAATTGTTTGTGGTGAATGTATGTTTTATTATGACTCTATGTCCCGGGATAAGGCACTGGTCAAAATTTGAAGAGTAGTTCTTATCATCACATCAATCAAATATTGAAAATATTTTACTTTTTTTTATCTAGAATATATATGTTTAGCTAATTGTATTGAGAAATACAATTCATCATAGTGATTCCTTTTAGAGAGATCAATAGGTTTTCCTTCCCAAGTCTAGTATTGTAAAAATAAGAAGGATGAATGTCATTATTTCAGTGATAATATCTCTTGATTAAGCTTATGGTTTGGCATGTTAAGTTTTGCACATAGTTAATCATGTTTATCAGCAGGGTGTGTAGTTAACAGTCGTAGTTCAATTCAAGAGTGAATTAGTCTTTCCACTATTACAATTGTTGAAAATTAGTAGTCTGTTGAAGGTGCACCTGCCTGGGTTTGTGGAGCCCAAAGTGTAGAAGGATTTTATCCTTGTTAATTAGCCTTTTCCCTGTATGAATCTAAATTGGGAATCAAAGAGTCAAGGATTTATTATTATATATTGATTCTACAAGAAAAAGTGCTAACAAATTGGTGACTCTACTAGGGATTAAAAGTCTTATTCAGAATATCTCTTCTTTTAAAAGTTGAATACTAGAATACATCAGGTTGTGTTCTCCCATCCAAGTCGCGCTAACAAATTGGTGACTCTACTAGGGATTATTTCAATATTCTAATGTCATGTTTATCAGAGAACTAATCCTTGTGGTATTATATATAAGTCTGTTCTTTTTAATGATTGTGAGATCAAGTTTAGTCTATTTATCTGTTGTTGCGTATTGCATGAAATTTGTGTGCCTAAAAATGATACAAATATTGTCTCACGTGGATTGAATGGTGGCTTTAAGTTCTTTTGATGTGCCCTAGATCATATTTTGAGGATATATCTTCAGGAGAAAGTGAATTCGCACAAGAAAATACAGTGAAGGATAGTGATTTCATGATTAAATATTTGGCCAAGGTGAGGGATTGCATTAAATATCTCGCATAAGGGTTTTTTATTAGACTTATTTTTATGAAGAAACATCTAAGTTGGGACTAAATTCTCAGCTATATTTCATATATTTGTCCTCTGTAAAGAGGTGGCGACTTTAAATCTCTGTGTATTCCAGTGAAATTTGCATATTGAACGTATTTGATATACTTGTCTATTTTGAAAGATGAGTCGACAAAGGAATACTAGATCCTATTTCAAAGAAAATCCTGAGAAGAATGTTGGAGAAGAGCTCCATACACTTGGAAGGAGACAATGGTCAAAGAGAGGTGGGTCTAAACATGACTCCTCAAATACCTCTAAGGGAAAGACAAAAACCCTTGCTCCAGAGAGAAAGTCATCTTCATCTAAAGATGCAGGAACCATAGGTGTAATGCCCCACTAGGGAACCCAGGAGAACTTAACCTAAACAAGACACAAAGTTCACAGAATAATTTTTTTTTTTAAAGTTTACAAACAATATAAATAACAATGCGGAAGTAACACAATGAAGTACAAGACACATGAATTACAACTCAACAAGGATTACAACTCTCGAGGGTTCCTCGACATAGAATTACTTAAAAAAACTAATCTATGATTACAATAATAAAGGACTGACATAAAGGTTACATAATCTGAAACCAAAACATACAACATAATAATAATGATTACATAAACAACTGATACCATATGGTATACTACCTAATCAACATCCACTGCACAAGTCGTAGGGTATGTAATAATACATAATAAACAATACAATGCATCCTCCAAGGATGATAACCAATATATACATAAGGTACAATTACACAACTCAAG
>MU226705.1:168875-183903 GCA_018584345.1 Thuja plicata
GTGTGCTCAAGAAAACAATATATTGATAATATGTTTCTATGATTTACAAACTGATGTAAAAACTCTGTAAATAAAACTAAGCGGTGATTCCTTATAAAGGATACCAAAGCCCTAAAAAGGAAACTCTTAGAAAATAGAAAGTTGCCTAAGTATAACTTAAGCACAAAAGAGTAATTACTAAATTACTCTAACAATGATAGCATTTCATCTTGGGATGAGTTTATAAAGTATTTTAGGGATCAATACAAAGAACATGTCAACTTTGGATACATGCTAAATGAATTAAATAACATTAAAAATTTCCCTAATGAAAGTATGGCTGATTTTAAAAATTGATTTCAAAAGGCCATGAAAAAGCTATTCCAAGTCTTGACGTTAGATGAGGAAGTATGTCTTACAACTTACATCAATGTTGTTGATGGTAAAATGTCTTACTTACTCAGAGATAAAAACCAAACAACCTTAAGGGATGCATACAAAATAGCTATTGATATTGAAAGCAATAGCATATCATCAGAAAAATTGGAAAAGAGGGCAGACAATAAACTTTGGAAAGAAAAGGGATCAGCTAACAAAACTGCCAAAGAAGATGACACGGTAGATAAATTAGTGAGTGCAGTAAAAGATCTTGCTGCAAAAATAGATAAAAATGATAGGGGAGGGTATTGTGATAATAAATACACTAACCAAAGGTTTGATAAATAGCCTAACCTAAGAGACTACCCATACAAAACAAATTGGAATAATGGCAAACCAGTCCTTGATGGACAAGATAAACCAAAAGCCAAAGAAACCCAAAATCCCCTGAAAAGGAAGAGTGCAAATTATGTTGAGAAAACTCCTTTTTATGATGCTTTCAATATTCCACATTCTTCATATAAGTGTGTAGTAGCCCAGGCCTTGTTTGATTAGATAGAAGAAAGGGAACAAGACGGTCCTGCCATTAATATGTTCACAGTAAGGAAACCATACCCATGGTTTTTTTTACATTGGTTCATCTTCTGATAACTTGTATACTTAAGACAATTGTTGTTTAGAATATCAATCACAGATTGCACCTTACCAAAGTGATCAGGTTGATAGTGTCTCACAAGTAACTATAAATACATTGGGAAGTGACAAATCATATTCTCATTTTAAAATTTCTACTGATGAGGAAAAGAGATCTTTGACCTTTGCAACAATTAATCAAGCCAAAAATGAATATAATCTAAGAAATAGAAAAGTACAACTATTTCAAGGTAAACCTACCCTTGTCTATGTTAGAAAGGATTCACCTCAAGTTACTATGGATTCTTATGTCAAGGAAAATAAAGATTAAAATCCTGAAAGACAAGCAGGACCCTCTTCTGATCATATTGAAAAGGAAGAAGCAAAGGAGGAACAAATAGCCAATGATAAATCCAAGAAAGGTAGAAAGATGAGTGATGTGTCCTCTGAATTACCCATGTTTGACATGAGACATTCTCTAACTCAAATGAAAGTTTCAGTCCCACTCATGGAGATGCTAAAAATAAAAGAACATAAGGAAGCTGCCTTGGCACTTCTAAGAGGGATAGATGAGGTGTCTGTGCCAAACCAAGAGAAAACACCCTTGACATCAAATTATAGTAGAAGGGATAGTACACTTTTTAAGGAAAGAGAAGGGCAAGTAAAAGGAAAATAAAAAAGAAAATAATTTTCTTGTATTTGCATTGGCAACATAATTACCCAAGAACCATTATTTGTTGACCCATTTTATGTCACCTTAATGGTTAATAATTTCTTAGTAAAAAATTGCATGATTGATTATGGAGCTGCAACAAATCTAATGTCTTATCATGTCATGAAGGAATTGGGCCTTCAGGTCACCACCCCTATTGGAAGTTGTTATGCTATGGACAACAAGGAATTTCCTGTGATAGGAACACTGAAAGACACCACCCCTACTGGAAGTTGTTATGCTATGGACAATAAGGAAGTTCCTGTGATAGGAACACTGAAAGACATTGAAGTGAAAATTGCTCCTTTCCCTGAAGTAACTAACAGAGTGGATGTAGTGGTTGTTGATACTAAGCCATATTATGGTATGCTTCTGTTAAGACAATGGGCTGCAGCAGTGGGTGGAAAGATGAAATTAGATTTTTGCTATGCAACTATCCCTATAAATTGAAATGAGTTCAAGTTGTATAGAGAACCCTGGTCACATGTCATGGTGGAGGTGGTTCTACTTGACCAATTAAATTTTTGTGTAGATGTTGATATGGAAAGCTTTACTGTGGAAGAGATCAAGCCACAATTAAAGAATACTAACCCAACTGTGGAAAATGTACTTTGATGGAGAATTTTCCAAGGAAGGATCAAGAGCAGGAGTTTTGTTTATTTCCCCATTAGGTTTCACTTTCAAGTATTCCTTCCTGCTAACTTTTCACTGTACAAATAATATTGTTGAATATGAAACTTTAGTCTTGGGAATGGATATTTCTATTAAGCATGATATTAAATGTTTGAAAATTCATGGGGATTCTCAGATAAGGGAACATTATGCTTCCAAAGATGACAGACTAAAATTATACAAGTATGCAATCTGGGCTAGGATAGAATTCTTTGATGCCTTCAATATTCTATGGATAGAGAGATAAAATAACATAATGGTAGATTTCCTTGCTAATGTTTTCCTAAAAAATAATGATGTTACCCTTACTGGCATGTCTGTGGTAGAAATAAAAAGTAGACATGTAGTCCCTAACAATATTCATAATTGGCAAGTATTTGAGGATGATGATGATATCCTTAGGTTTATTTAGTGTGTAGATCAATATAATGGTCAGAAGATTGTTTATGAATCTCTAGTAGCAGTTGTGGATGGTAAGGAATATATATTTGAACAAGAAGTTATCCAGTTGGCTACTAATCACATTCCCAAAGGGTTGGTTGAGTTGGAAGGTATGTTCAATATAAATGATAATTATATGACCCAAAAGTGCAATGCAAAGGTAGGATATTTAGAAGAAGTTAACTTGGGATTTGAAACATCTCCTCAATTAGTCTATATTGGTAAAAGAGTAGATAGAAATGGAGACTAAATCTGATAAAGCTACTAAAAAAGTATAAACATGTATTTTCCTGGTCGTATGAGGATTTGAAAGCTTATAGAAAAGACTTATTCCAACATGATATCCCTCTAAAAGAAGGTGTAAAACCATTTAGGAAAAAACAAAGGCCCATTAATCCACTACTAGCTACTAAAATGAAGATGGAATTAATGAAGTTGAGAGATGTGGGCATAATTTAGCCTATCAGGCATTCATCATGGGTTTCTAATCTAGTCCCTGTGAGAAAGAAGAATGGGGATATAGGACTATGTGTTGATTTTAGAAACCTGAATGTAGCCTCATTAAAAGATAATTATGGATTGTCAAAAATGGAGGCTATGTTGCACAAGGTCACTGGATGTGACCTATTATATATGATGGATGGGTTTTCAAGGTACAATCAGGTGCTTGTCAAGGAATTTGAACAATTCAAGAAAACATTCACTACTGCTTGGGGCACTTATGTGTATGCTCGCATGCCATTTGGTTTGAAAAATCTTGGTGCAACCTTTCAGAGGGCCATGGATGTAGCCTTCAAAGATCTCATAGATGTTTTGATGGTATTATACCAAGATGATCTAACAAATTTTTCAAAAAGGGTAGAAGATCATTGCAACCACTTAGAGAAGGTTATGATAAAAGCATTGGAATATGGGGTGTCTTTGAACCCAAAAAAAATGCCACTTTGCTGTTACTGAAGGGAAACTTATGGGCCACATAGTGTCAAAGGAAGGAGTAAGGATAGATCTTGAAAGGGTTGAGGATATTCAAAAGGTACTTCCTCCCAAAAAATTGAAAGGCACACAATCATTTTTAGGGAAAATCAATTTTGTCAAGAGATTTATTGCCAATTTTGCAGAACTGGTCAAGACCATTGTCAGATTGTTGAAAAAGGATGTAAAATTTAAATGGAATCAAGAGGCAGAGTCAACCTTTGAAAAAATAAAACAATCCATCCAAGAAGCACCTTTCCTAGTGTCCCTTGACTATACCAAACCCTTCTCTTTGTTTACATTTGCTTCTTTCCATACTATTGTTGTAGTCCTACTGCAAAAGGATGATGAGGGATTTGAACATCCCATTGCAATTTTCAGCAAGTCATTGCAATCAACTGATTTGAACTATCAGTTGATGGAGAAACAAGATTATGCCTTAGTAATAGAAGTTAAGGCCTTTAGGACTTATCTTGTATGTGCAAAAGTAAATGCATATGTTCCTCATGCTCCTATGAAAGATATTTTTGTCCAAAATGATGTAACTGGAAAAAGATGTAAATGGATAAACAAAGTTTAGGAATCTGATTTGGACATCCATATCAAAAAATTGGTGAGAGGACTGGGACTAGAAAATTTGATGGCAGAAGAAAACTTGGCCTTAGTTCATGTGAATAATGTTGATACTGATAAAATGGCTGTTAGAAGCATTGAGATGCAGCCCTGGTATGCTGACATAGTGTATTTCCTTAAGAATGCTAGCTGTCCAAGAAGTTTAAATGATAATCAGAAAAGAAGCATAAGGTTACAAGCTCAAAATTATGTCCTATTGTAGGGTGATTTGTATTGGAAAAATAGAGAGGGTATATTGTTGTTTTTCCTTGATAAGGACAATCTAAAAAGGTCTTGAAAAAAATGCATGCTGGAATGTGTGGGGGGCATTATTTTGCCACATCAACAACTCATAAAATTTTGAGAGTTGGGTACTATTGGCCTTGTTTATTCCAAGATGCATATACTTTTGTCAGAAAATGTGAACTGTGTCAGAGATTCTCAAGCAAGATGAAATTCTCAGGAGCCTTGCTACTTAACCCCATAGCTGCAGAAGCCCCTTTCCCCATGTGGGGAATGTATTTTAATGGGGAATTTATTGAAAATTCAAGCGAGGGTCACAGTTGGATTCTATTGGAAACTAATTATTTTACCAAATGGGTTGAGGTGGTTCCAACTAAGAAAGCTACAAGTGCGGTGGTCATTGAGTTTTTGATGAGTAATGTGATCACTCAGTTTGGTGTTTCACTCAAACTAGTAATTGACAATGCCATGTGATTCAGATCTGAAGAATTTGTTGATTTCTACTCTAACATGGGAATTTTCATTTCCGATTCATCCTCTTATCATCCTTAGGCTAATGGACATGCATATTCAAGTAACAAGAATATTCTGTAGATTCTGAAAAAGACCTTAGAAAATAACAAATGGGCTTGGCATACAAAATTAAAACTTTCCCTATGGGAAGATAGAATTACTGTCAAAAAGGCTACATCAAAATCTCCTTTTGAGCTGGTGTATGGTGCTCAGTCAAGTATGTCTATCAATAATTTTCTCCCAATTTACAAATTCATTCAAGATGAGGATATTCAGATTTCTGAGCCTATGCAGGAAGGAATGGTCCAATTACTAGAATTGGATGAGATAAGGAGGAATAGTCAGAGATAAAATGTCAAATTGCAGCTAAAAATGAAATAACTTTTTGACAGAAGGGCACATGAAAGAAAGTTCCATCCTGGTGATTTTGTGTTGCAATGGAATACCAGGGTTGAAGCCAAAGGAAAGCATAAAAAATTTGAGTCATTATGGTTGGGGCCTTTTGTCATCTCTCATATTTTTGTGAAGGATTCATATTTCCTCAGGAATATGGATGATGAAGAATAGGAATTGCCAGTGCATGGACAATTCCTGAAAAAATTTCTTCAATTAGATCTTTTGTTCCATGCAGACTAGTGTTATATCATATGTACAGGTGTGTTTCCTTCCTAGGTGTGTGTTGTTTTTTCAGTAATAGGTTAGTGCAATTTTGGTCTACTTCCCCAGAGGTTTGTGTTTCTTGATACAAACTTGCATTTACACATCCTCAGATAGAGCCACTGTTGGTTGTTTTTCCTATTCTTGACTCTACCTTGTAAAATTTTGAAGTTTCATGTCATACCTGTGCTCGAAGGGTTTTAAATCATGGTTGAAATTGTCCCTATACCTCTGCAAATATTGTTTTATCCCTTAACCTTGTTAAAAATGCCAAAAAGCCCTAAGTCCTTAGGTTATTTCTATGCAAAAATCCAAAAAATCTCTAAATTTCCTAAATAGGTTCTATTTTCATGTTAATTTTTCACACTTAAGTCCTTAAAATATGCATGTGTGTATATGAAAGTCGCTTAGTCTCATAAAAGAATGAGAATATTCCATATGGTTACGAGGCTCAGTGAATTGCCTTTGTCATGTTATCCGTCAATGAAAAGGAATATGCTTAAATGATTAAGAGACTTAGCACAGACCATCCATCTGAAAGAAAGATCCATGGTGGTCGGGTTATCACTTAATAAGATTAGAGTTAGTGATTTCATATCAAAACTTTGAGTTTTCTCAGTCGCATTGTCTCCAGATATAACCTGGGGTTATGTGTTAAGTTAAGAGCTTAAAGATTTCTTTGTTGTCGCCAAGTCTCGTAATAAGATGTGAGTTAAGTGAAAGAACTAGAGATTTAGTGAAAATCATTCATCTTAGTTTAAATCTAATGGCACTTGGGAAGTCTCCTAATAAACTCTGTGGTTAGTAAATCATTCAGTGACATTGAGTTTTCCTCAGTCGCTAGGTCTCTAAAACAACCTAGAGTTGCAGATGGTTCAAAAGAAATGCAGTCGCTAAGTCTCAGAATAAAAAATGAGTTAAGAAAAAGATTGCAAGACTTGGAGACAGCCCTCTGATCAAAGTAAGATCCAATGGATGGCACGAAGTCACTTGTAGTATTTGAAAAGTCAACAATTATTCAGTGATAAGGAGATAAGGAATAATATTGAGACACGTGGCTAAGTATGATAAAGATAAGGGTGTTGTTTCCAGGTCTCAAGATAATTTAGGGTTTACATGAAATTTTAAGAGACTTAGCAGGAGTCATTAGATTCTATTAGATTGAAGATCAACGGTTGTTAGGTAGTCTCTGAATAAGATGGCCAAGTGTATTTTCTTCCAGCGACCAAGAGCCAAAAGGAAATAAAGGTTGTATTATGCTTTAGTCGCCAAGTCTCAAGACATATTAATATTTGATATAATTATTATGAGAGTTAATATTGGCCGTCATATGCAAAGCTATGAAATATCAATGGTAGTAAGAGAGTCTCTTGATGGATTTGATAAAGTGAAATTTTTTTAGCGACAATGAGACAAGTTCTAGTCGCGTAGTCTCAAGAAGGAATTAAACTATTAAATAAAAGATATTAAAAGGCTTGGTCACTGAGTCTCCAATTAAAGTAATCAAATGATAAATTATTCAACGATTAAGAGACATGGCTTATGTCGCAAAGTCTTAGAATAATTTAGGGTTATACCAAAATATTACAAGACTTCACGAAGGGCATCGGATCAAAAGGAAATCAACGGTCATCGTGTAGTCTCAGAATAAACCCAGAGTAAAGGAAATCTTTCAGCGACTTAGGTTTTCACAGTCGCATGGTCACCAAAAAGAAACTAAAGGTAGAACTAAATTTAATATTGTCTTGTGTTGCCAAGTCTCTAAAAGTGATCACAGTTAAGGATTTCTCTCAGTGATATGGAGATAAGTTGTAGTCGCGAGGTCGCTAATAAGGAAAAGTGAAAGTTAAGCCATGATAAAAATAAATAAAGTTGCTGACATACCAAAGTTGACAAGTCATTAGCCAATGAGGATTCAAAGAAGTTATGATAGTTGTGAAAGGTAGCTGAGGATCATCTAATTAGAACAAAATTGACCTCTTATCGAATTTAATAAGGATTTTCATCAATTTTGCACTCATTTGAATTTGATTTCCTATCATAATCAGAGCCTACGGCTAGGAGAAAACATTGATGTCACAGTATGCTAAATTGAAGGCAAAAGTGATGATATTACCCAATTATGAGCTACATACTTTGATCATTCTTTACCATAAATAGATGATATTTTGCTTCATTTTCATTTACATTTCTTTCAGAATCTAGAGCAAAGAATTTACCAAATTATCAATGCTTGCAAAAATAGAGAATTGCCATCTTTTGAAAGGTTAAACAATCAAGGTTTCTAGTTTAGAATTTAGGGGAATTTGGTTGATTTTTAGAGCTTAGATTTGTTTCAGTGCATTACACTTCAGAAGTAAGGGTTTCCAGTGAATAGACTTGTTTCCATATCGGTAAGAAAGGTTGAGATAAAATAAAGTAGTCAAAATGAGTAGAGCAGTCACTGTAGCTTCCACCAGCAGGAAAAGTGAAGAAATGGAAGATGAGGCCAAAGGGAAAAGAAATTTCTCAGATGAATTCTTGACATTGTTGCCAAGCTCAACATAGAACAAGAAGTCAAAGGATGATATCATGAATGATGACCTAGCCTATATTAGAGATGCCAAAACTCCTGGTTCATCAGGTTATTCTCTTTTAAACTATTTTTATAAAGAATTTGATGAATCTATACATGTGTCGAACCCATGGACATGCGGGTTAGCCAAATTGATTGTGCCTGATGTATTCATAGATACAGATCTTTTTCTAGCTCTAGAAAATAACTATGATGCACTTGCTAAGACAATTAAGAAGAGTGGTGGCACTATACGAGTAGCCTTAAATAGAAATTCTTTTATAAAAGCCTTCAACCTCTACTTCCCTATGTCAACAGAGATTGAATTGAAGAAACTAGAAGCTAGGTATGAAAAACAAGCTGGGATAGTTAAAAGTCTAGTACAAAGACATATTCCTATAAAAATAAAGAATTATATTTCCCCCATGCCAGGACTTGCACCTTATGCTTATAAGGATTTGAATCACTATATTTAGTATATTTCTTTTGCACTTTGTATAGTATTAGGAAGGGAGGGGGGTAAGGAGAGAATTACTGCAGATGTCCTTATGATTACCCTAGACTTATAGGATGTCCATGCTAGCACTACCTATGATTATATTCAATATATAATTGATAGAATGCATGAGGGATTTGTGGCTATCCAGAAGAAATAAAATGAGCCTAAGTTATTACATTATTCTATCCTAATGCATTTGATAATGTATTACAACTACCCTGTTATGGATTTGAATACTTTCAGACCAAAAAGAGTGCACTAGGGTCAGCCCAACCTTATTCCATTTTGGATAAGAATTTGGAATTATACTACAAAGGATTGTGAGCTATGTGCATTTGAGAACTAGATAGTTTATCCATTATTGCAGTGTTTAGGAGTGAATAAGACCATATTACCAGCCCAGTTGCTGTAATTGTTGAGGCCTTGTGAGTATGTAGAGAAGTTGCCTAGAGACCACAACTGGGGTGATTTCTACTTGGAAGAGAATTTAAATATGATTAGATTATATGTATGTTCACATCCACCACACATCCTTCCATTTCATTTCCCTTCCAGAATTGCAGCTATGGAGTTTATATGCGAGCTTATGTTGGTAGATAAAGAGCATCTGGCTTCTCACAGGAAAGGAACATTCACTCCCAGACAGTAAAAAGTGTATCAATTTACTATTGGCAAGAGAACCATAGATTTAGTAAACAATTGGCTAAGCCATTATAGGATATGTGCAGCATTATATAGGTACATTGATACAGAGGGATTCATTGCTAGTGCCAAGAAGCTTCTCACCCTAACCATTCCTTACACTTATGAGCATGAAGAGTGCATAGAAGAAGATGTCATAAGAAATATTATTGAGGATGAAGAAGTGATCTCAAGAGAAAAAAAAATCAAAGAATTAATGGACCTGGAGAGGCAGGTAAAGAGGAAAGGATTGTCCTTTAGGGGGCTCTTCCCTAATTTTCCTTATTTGAAAAGGATAGAGACCATGATTGACTCTCACACTTTCCTGTCTAATCAATTAGAGGATGCGTTAGTAGTTCCTAAGAAGGGTCAACCAGAGAATTCTAAATTTGAGTATGATGATGATAGTGATGAAGGCTACCCCTCACCTATTTCCTATCCAGTTAAAAAAGTAGTTGAAGAAGAACAAGCAGGAGATGAGAATATTATTAACCTAACAGAGGTCCCAGAAACTGAGGTTACCAATGAGCCTCATCTCAAAAGGAAAAAAATATGAACTTGGAGAGCCTTCCCATGAATTAATTTGTGTGAGAAGAGAGAAGAAAAAGGATAAAATTAGTGCTCTTATTCCTGGCAATAGGCCATATGATCATCAATTGAGGAAGGAGATTAGAAAAGGAAAAAAGTTGCAGTAAGATGAAGAGGATAATGTTGAATTACCTCTTAGAAAATGGATTGATGAAAGGGTAATTCATCAACAACAATTCTTGGATGGTGATAATTTCATCAAAACCAAGTAATTTAAAGACTTTCTTAGATGAAATAAACAACAACAAGTTGGTAAGAAACTACAATTAGATGGAGGAGAGCCAGTAACAGCTGAAGCCTTACAGGCTATGCAGGATTATGATCCTGAAATAGAGTAAATTTCTCTAGAGGAAGTAAAGAAACAGGTCAAAGCCAGTGGAATGTTACTTGTTGAAGGCTGGGATTTAGCTTCAGCATTTATAATTGATCAGATAAGGAAGCAACCGGACTTTAAATTATCATTAGATGTTCAGGTTGGAGAACTAATAAAAGGAAGTGGTTATAACCCAAAGTCCCAGGCTGTTGTAATATGGAGCTTACCTCCTAAGGATCATAATCTATCCTTATTGAATATTAAAGAGAACATGGTGGGTAGTCAGATGGTATGGCTTGTTAACAATACAAATGACATCAACATCTCACAAGTGTTCTCACTTTTTTCCCAATTGAATGTGGCCAAAACTGAATAGATATCACAAAAATATAACACCTTGATAGAAGAGACTGGTGCTATTATGAAGGACATGGAATTGTGTCACATTAAAATTCATTCTTTGGAGAACACAATCAGAGATCTGACTCAACAGTTGATGGAGAAACCTGAGGTTATCCTTGCACCACCAAAGGATGTTGCACATGAAGAGGTCCAAACAACTTTAACAAGGGAAAATGCTGAAAAAAAGGAGCAGATCATGGAGCATAATGAGATTGTCCTAGGATCACTAATGAGTATTTTTTAGCATAGGATTGATATATTAAAGGACAAAACTGATCTCATTTTGAATGCATATAATAAACTTCCTATTTTTCATGCTGAGGTGACAAGTTTTATTTCTACTTTATACCCCTATTTTGGAACATGGTCTAGCAGGACTCAATTATTTGAGAGGTTGGCATCTTTGCAACCACATAGAAATGACCTTCTAGAGATAGTGATAGAGGTTGGTGATGAGATTGAGAAAATAAATGTAACTTTGCCTTTCTTCAAAGGCAAGTTAAATTAGATTGAGGCCAGGATGAGTCTTTTTGGATCAGATTTCAATAGATTTATTCCTCCGATCAAGGGAGATGACAATCACATCAAATCCTTGGAGGCATGGAAAGAAGAGTTTGACAACAAACTTCCTAAGAAAGAGGCATTTATTACTAATAATGCAGAATGAACATGGAATGTTACAATAAGATTTTGGATGAAGCCTTTAAGGCTGAGACTGACACCAATAAATTTTTAACAGATGTCAAGAGTATAATAGATACTGGGTGCAACAGGCAAAAATCACAACTTGAGATTATTAAGAGCTTTAATTGGTCTGCTGAAGATGATGTAGCAGCATGGGATACACTGACAAAGCCTAAGAAGAAGAATGCTGCTGCAGAGGACATCGATGTCATTGATGAAGAGTAAAGAAGACACTTGGGACTTGATCTCTGAGCACAAGGAGAATAACTACCTTGAAGACTAGTGTAGGTTAGCCTAGAATGGCAGTCATTTCATCTCGTTGCAACTACATGAAGTTATTATGAATATCAACAGACAAAGGTGCCAACTAGATGAAGATTGAAGACCAAATTTGGTTATCAACAGATTTTTTCTTTTCACCATCAAAAGGATTAACTGAATGTTTTGTCTTTTAATGTCCTCCGGATTAGCTTAGTCATCTGAAGCTTGTTGCATCCTTGATCTTTAAGGATTCCAAGATGAGTAATGCTGACTATAAATAGCAAGTTGTAAGATATTGTAAAGGATGGTAAAATCAAAACTGGGAGGCACGCTTTTGAATTGTGTCTATGTTTTAAGTTTTTAGTCAATTTGAATGTATTTAAATCAAGATACTATTAATGAAATACAATGGAATTTTCAGTCTCATATCATTGATATCTTTTTGCATTTACATTTAGCTCTTGTATGTTTAATTTGTAAAGCATTTTAAATGTACCAATTATTAGGTAACTGTGTTGTTATTTGTGAGTTGCTTTCAAGGAGGGTTTAAATCTTGTAAATAGTTCTAGAGAGTTAGGGTTTTATGCGGGAATTTGATATAGGGGTTTGAGAGTGAGAGGATAGTCTATAAGACATTCTATCTGAGACTTTACTTATGTTTTAATTAATTTTCTATCGTGAATGTATGTTTTATTACGAATGTATGGCCCGGGATTAGGCATTGGTCAAATTCTGAAGGGTAGTTCTTATCATCAGATCAATCAAATATTGAAAATCTTTTACTTTATGTTATCTAGAATATATATGTTTAGCTAATTGTATTGAGAAATATAGTTCATCATAGTGATTCCTTGAAGAGAGAATCAATAGGTTATCCGTCCTAAGTCTAGTACTATAAAAAGAAGAAGGATGAATGCCCTTATTTTACTGATAATATCTCTTGATTAAGCTTATGGTTTGGCATGTTAAGTTCTGCACATAGTTAATAATGTTTATCAGCGGGATGTGTAGTTAATTATCGTAGTTCAATTCAAGAGTGAATCAGTCTTTCCACTGTTAGATTTGTTGAAAATTAGTAGTTTGTTGAAGGTGCACCTGCCTGGGTTTGTAGACTCCAAAGTGTAGAAGGATTTTATCCTTTTTAATTAGCCTTTTCCCTGTATGAATCTGAATTGGGAATCAAAGAGTCAAGGAGTTATTATTATCTATTGATTCTACAAGAAAAAGTGCTAACACTTTCTTCCAAAACCCTTCAAAATTAAGAGTCATCTTATAAAATCCAAGAGGTTATTTTATATGGCACAACAGGTCCTATACCTATACAACTTCTGGACTACCTTTATTTACACGTGAACCTATTAGGGGTTAATATTATTCAATTGACTTGTCCATGACATAGAATTTTTTATAGACCAATGCAATTTTACCCTATACTAGATCACATAAAAATATTAAATTTCAAGAATCTTCATCGACTTGAAAGCGTACTTCATAGAAGATCCATAGTTTTCCTCAAAGACATTCAACCTTCACTGAATGAACTAAATGCACTTGTTGTTATATTAGAATTTCCTAATATAACTATTATAGAAGATCAAGTTATTAATCCATGATTATATTTAATTAATCTACCCTAATTTATGTTTGATTCATTATATTTGACTACGTAACCTACACTAGTACCAAATATAATAAATTTGCTTTACAATAACTAATACACATAATGTTCATACAACTATTTTTATTTTTTTAAAAGTGCCTGGTAAACATTTTAACATGACTGGTAACGCTGGGACTACACGCCTTCTAGCTCTACGTGAAACACTTTTGACGTGGAGCTATGAACCAATGATGCCACAATCAGGGGACCTTCTCCCCATATTACAAAGTTGAGGCTAAAACCCACAAGCACATTGTATTAGTGAAGGCACAAGCCCGCTATCTCAATGGCCTAACATAAGTTTGAACCTAGGTGGGAACAACAACACCACCACCACTTAACCAACACACTAAGTGATGAACCCCGTTCATACAAATATTTTTAATCTAAACTATCAAATTTAATTTTAAAATTTTAAAAATTATATAATATATACTTTATTGTTTTGAATAATTATTCTTTTAACCATTCTATTATGAATAACTACTCTTCTAATAAATTTCTTAATATTAAATTTTAATATTCTAAAAGTTTTTAACTCTTTAATCTCACAATATTATCTTGTTAAATTTAAATCTCATAACTTATGTAGATAGGAATCTAGGCACATGACACTACAAATGTTAATGCGAGCTCATGACCTCAATCCTCTTCCATAATTCTTGTAAATTCATCTTTCGAAATATACACAACTTGTAGATTTGGTTCGGACTTTATTTCACTATTCTTTAATATGTTCAATATGGATCAAAGATTCATTTCTTAGATGTGTGGCCTCCTTCACCCAAGTATAAATATAGAGGTTCTTTATATCCATCTAGAATCTCTAATAACTACAATGATCACAAGATAATTGCAAAGGTTCTTTATATCAAAAAAGAACCCACGGAAAGGCAACTTTAGAATCCTCCATGTCAATGATATTTGTAAACTTTGTTCCAAATTTTATTGGCAAAAGTCGTTGGTTAGCTGTCACAAGATATAGGCCACATAAGAAATGGGAATCTTCAAAATTAGTAAAGTAAAATGTAGATTCGTTTGTTCTCAACGTGCACCCTTGAATAAGAGATAAAATATGGGATAAAGTCTAAATGTTAGTATATAAATTTACCTGGTCTATAATTGGTCAAAGAGAATTGTAGATTTGTAATGGTAAAATTTGTATATTTATGTTTTATTTAAAATTAGATTTTCTTTTTATATTCTGAATAGATGGAAGTATACATATTCTTATTCATTTGTTTTTTATCTTATTCTTACATATGCATATCTCAATATATCTATTTATGTTATGAATTGATATACTAGTATCAAATAATACAATGCATGTTCTTTATGATATTTTGTAGACAAATACAATTGAAAAGATATTTGAATCTCATGCAAAGATGTCATTATATTAACTTATTTTAATACTCATTTATAATTAATTATTGTAAAGCATGCAAAGAATGATGTGATTTGTGCAAGTAGCTAACACTAAAATGACACTTTAGTTCTTTGTAGTAATTGTTTTATTAGATTTAATAACATGTATAGAGGATGTTATAATAAATTATATATATATATATATA
>MU226705.1:210585-236387 GCA_018584345.1 Thuja plicata
ACAAAGAGGAAATTACATTGAACACTGGAGTAGTATGGAACAACAGAGGTATGACTATCTCTACAATTACTAACCTAGAACTTGATTTTGGAGTAAGGGTAATTGCACACAAGTTCTATCAGTCCAGAAAATTAGATAGTGTTCCTTGTATAATAGTTGATCAGGCATGGAAAATTGTGAAGAAGAATCACACATATGATCTTGCCGAGCTACAATAGACATAGTTAGCCGAGAACCTTGCATCAATCAGAAAGGCTAAGATCTTGTAATAGCCATTTCCATATGAGATTAATGTTGATGAAGCATCAACTACCATCACTGCACTCCTAGCCGAGGCATTTGATACCACAACAGAGAGATTTGGAAACTTTGATGAAGCTAAGGCTAAGATCTCTAGAAGTTTGAATGAAGGAACTATGGAGAGGAAAAGAAAGAAGATAGTGAAAAATCTGAAGAAAATGGTTGGCTTGGGTAGTGATGAAGAACTTGAGGATGCACCTCTAGGTCTGACCACTGGACAAGGTGAGGATATTTCTACTAAGGAGTAAGTCAGTGCATCAGAAGAAGTTACAAAGAAAGATAAAGGTAAAAAGCCATCAATTGTCATAGTAACCAAGCCTATCCGAGCCAAACCCAAGGTTACACCTCCTACAACTAATCATCCAAGGAAAAGAGAATCTACTGTCACTTCCCCAGTAGAAGTGCAAACAAAAGTGTATGGTAAGAGAAAAGTTGCAGAAATTAGTTCTAGTAAGGAAGCAAAGGTTGCTCCTAAGGTTGAGCCAAGTGAGCCAACAAAAAGACCAAGAAGGAAATTAAATTTGAGGCCAAATAGTGATGAGGAGCTGACAGAAACTGATGAACCCACAAACATACCTATGACCCAATTCAAGAAAACAGCAAGCATTGATGAGGTATGTGATACTTTAAGGAATTCAGCAGGGTTAGCAACATTTAAGTTCATCAAATATGACAAGTTGAAAACAACAGATAGACACAAAGTTTAGGAAGCACTCTTGGACACGATGAGTACCTTCAAATTGACTCCTATAGAGATAGGAAATCATGTTCTTGATGAACTATATGACTTTTTGTCAAGAAAATGGGAATTTGCACTTGCCACTGAAAGACAGATCAGGGAAGGAACCCTAGCAAAGATAATTCCTGAGTTAACCTCTAAACAATGAACCAAATTCATAGAGGATCATAAGAGTAGGTTTTTTCCCAAACTCAGAGGATATGTTGTTCTGAAGAATGACATAGAAGGTGTAGTACATAAAAGCACAAGGATCTGGAAAGAGATTTTTGGACTAGCCATTCCAAAAGATAAGAAATCTGGTGAAGGGACATCTGAGAAAAAGACAAAAGAAGTTGAAGAAAAGACTACCCCTGAACCAAAGATACTTAAAGATCAAATTGTAGAAGAAAAGGACATGCCTAAAGATGCATTAGATGCAACAAACTCTATTGATGATCCAAGCAATTTGAATGCCGAGGAACAATATATGTCGAGTGAAAAAGACATTGATTCACCTATTAAGGAAGTTGATACTGAAGAAGAAAAGTCCACAACATCTGGTGATAAAATTAAAGTTGTCAGTATTCAGCAAAGTGAAGGGAAACAACAAGCAAATGAACAAAAGGTAACTTCAAAAGATCCACCTATTTTAGAGGTTGTGAAGACAGTTTTAGATGGTGGAGTAGTAACAATAGATGCTGTTGATAAGCCTAAAGAAGAAGAGGAAACACAAGTGTTGGTTGAGCTACCAAACTCTACATCATCCACTCCCACAGGTCCTAAAACTAGTGGTATGCCGAATCCACAGACTATATTGACATAATTGAAGGAAGTATTGGAGACTGAAACTGTCAAAGGGAAAGATATAATGCTGCTGAGAATAAGTTCTCTAGAAATGAAGAAGAAGAAGATCTTGAAGAAGAATTCATAGATTTTAGATGTAACACTAGATGATGTCATTGTGATTCCACAATGGGATCCCAATGAGTTATCTTTTGAAAAAATTGGGACTCTTCAAGAGTTACTGAAAAGGAAGAAGAGATAGGAAGAGATGAAGATAGAACAAAAGCAAAAGCAGGTGTTGCATGACATCAAAGACATATTTACAAAGGATTTTGACTTAGAGGATGAAATGCCTCAAGCTCCAATCATAGATCAACTAGTCACCATTGTACAAAAGGTAACAGATGAGGATATAGATAGAAATGAGAAGCTTCTACAATGGTTCTGGAGAAGATTTGAGAGCAAATTTCTAGAGAAGATCTCAAAAGAGATAGCAACAAAATAGGTTGAACTTTATGTTCTTGTAGAAACCTTAGAGAAAGTTACAGCCAATGTTTATTCTTTGTATAAGAAATTATGTGATGTTGAATTTTTCACAAAGGATAATTTACAGCTTGTTGATAAGCTACAGTTATATTTGAGATCAACTGGTACTACTTTAGGTAAAGATACTACCTCTAGCTCTTTACACTTTAATAAGTTGATAAATGCACAAAGGAGAATAGCCAAGCTTATGGCTGAAGATGGCCACATAAGGGCCAAGTTGATAACTATGCAGACAAGCTTTTTTCCTCATTTGGAGGTAATATAGAAGGAACTTTCAAAAGCTAAAGAGTTATCACAGAGTAGTGCAAATCTATCGACTGCAGAAAGTTTAGTGAGTCTAGTTGCCGAGCTAGAAACAAAACTAGAAGTAATGAAGGTTGCAAAGGAAATCTGGGATACAACATTTGAATCCACCCTGTAGCTTCATAAGCAATTTTTGGATAAGTACAACTTAACCCCATGAGCACTCAGTGACAAAAACAAGGGGGAAGTTAGTACTACGGAAGGAGGAAGTTAGTAAGGAGTTATGAAAGGATACATCATTACATAAAAGGTACACTTGTATATAATTTTTGAAGGCATTGTAAACTTTTGTATAAGTATTTTCCTAGGGGGAGTACTTAGCGTACTTAGGCAATATTTTGATGAAATATACAGAAGTAATGATAAGTGTTTTTTCCACTAATATCAAAGGGGGAGATTTTTAATCTCTAAGTTCTGTTGATGATTAGTGCCCAACACTTAGTCATTTCATTAGGCAGTTTTAGTTGGCTATCACTATGGCCGAGCTAAATCTATGTAAGGCCGAGCAACATTGCCGGGCAGTTTTTCAGTATGCCGAGTTACATTCCCGAGCCGAGTAGAAAGGGATGTTAAATGTCGAGCAGGATAGTTTTTGTATACTTGTCAGGAATGATACAAACTTCAAGGATAAGTAATTTGGCTGACTTGTATAAGCTTTTTGGGCTGACTTATGTGTGCATTTAATATTCTTATACGGAGTTAATTATGCATTTAATTGTTTTATCTTATGCATTACTCATTGTAACCATTAATTGTAATACCATCATGGTATGGGTATTGGAGCTTGATCATTGATCTAGATCTCACTATCAGATCTGTATAGATATATTAGATTGCTTTGAAATCCTATTTTATGTATGTGCAAGAGGCAGAAGAGTATTTGTTGAAGTTACTACATTTTGAAGTGAAATGCACAGAGGGTTATTTTGTTCAGAAGTAGAGATCAAGTAGAGCATAACACAGTGAACAATAGAGTAAAGGTATATCAGATTATAAGATCAAAAGAGATACTGAAAAGAGGAGATTTGTCATCAACATCAGAGTGCATATCGAAGGATCAATACTTGAGACTTTTTAATCATTGTATCATGTGAAAATCTCTTAACAGAGTGGTTTTAGCAGGCCTTTATTTATCTCTTAACAAAGTGCTTAATTCATTGTAAGTTTAAATCCTTTAATAGGGTAGATTGTAATGATCTGAAGCTCTTAACCGGGTAGACCTTTTACAGGGTAGATTACATCTTGTAATCAAACATTGTAACCTTAATAGGTACACTTTATTACTACAGTAGTAGAGAATTTTGTGGGTGTCATCCCCACCCCAGTTTTAGCTATTTGGGTTTCTGGGTTACCAATTTATTGTGTAATGTGTCATTTATTTCATGGTGTGGATGCTATTTGAGATTAAATTAGATTCATTTATGTATGAATGTGGATCAGTTTATTTTAAGTTTTTAATTTTGAAGATCTGATTCACCCCCACCCCTCGCACTATCTTGCTTTCCCATTATTGTATTTCCAACATGATCATCCTATTCTACAAGAATTTATAGATGTCTTTCCAAGTGATATTCTGGGTATGCCACCAAAGCATGACATAGATTTTCATATTGAGCTTGTTCAAGGGGTATAACCTATCTCTACAGTTCCTTACTAGATGACTACTCATGAACTGAGTGAACTTAAACTTTAGTTGGAGGGATTGTCAGCAAAGGGAAGCATTCAACCTAGTGTTTCTCCTTGGGGAGCGCCATTCCTCTTTGTTAAAAAGAAGAATGGATCCTTATGCTTGTGTATTTACTACACAGTTGAACAAGGTAATGATAAAGAATAGGTATCCTTTTCCAAGGATTTATGATCTCTTCAGTAAAATTAAGGGGTCCAAGACATTCTCAAATATTGACCTCAAATCAGGGTATCGCTAGTTGTGTATCTAGGATGCAGATATCCACAAGAATTTATTCCACACTCACTATGGGAGCTATGAGTTCACAATGGTACCATTTGGTTTGAATAATGCTTCATTAGTTTTTATGTGCCTGATGAATGGAGTATTTTGTAATTTTCTAGATCATTTTGTTCTTTTATTTTTGGATGATATATCGATATATTCTAAATCCATAGAAGAGCATGAAGGGCGTCTATGACATGTTTTGTAGTGCCTAAGAGATAATCAGTTGTATGCCAATTTGGAAAACTCCAATTTCTTCAACTCAGAGGTACAATACCTAGGTCATGGGATTTCTAGTGAGGGTATTTCAGTAGATCCTGTTGGTGTTTTAAAATTTTTTACACTTTATAAGTTACGAATATACCTTTAAATGGATTGTGAAGAGTGGTTAGAACCAATTATGGGAAAATCTAAGGTAATTGGACCAACTATAGGGACAAGACTTCCCTCTAACATTTTGGTTCTGCAAGAACAAGGTGGGTACACCTAATCCATCACAAGATACAACAATTTACAACTATCTCTGGATTTAAACAACATAAAATGGTAATAAAGTAGTAAATAATAACCACTCATTCATTGACTCTCAATTACCATGAAGAACATACAACCCACAACCAAAAAACTTGAAAGGATTCTAAAATGGTTTTGATTTAAGATTTGCATAATATATCCAAACCCAATCAAACATGTATCATTATAGAAGGTACTAATTCATGATCAATGCTCTATCCATTGGGTAATATCTCTAATGCAGATGTAGAACACATAAACCAACTATTGTCAAAGATTCAAAGCCATAAATATAGGTAGCCGAGACCAAAAACTTCTTATAAATCCTTGTGCAAACCAAATGAACCTATGTATTTTCCAGAGAAATATTTAATTTAATCTTTGATCAAAACTAAGGAATAACAACATACACATAGATAAACTCTATGCTATGAATCAAAAAATTCACAACTCAAGAAATAGGCACAAAGGAGAGACTTGAATCTAGAATATTTGTATTAAGAATGAAGAATCATGATCATGTATCAATCTGGTCCAAAACATAAACCACTTCAATAAATGTAAAAGAACATAAACTTTATATTCTATATTGACACAGTCTAGATGCAAATTTTCTATATTCCTGACTGGAAACAACTATGCAACTCAATGCTTTTCTATCCTTCCCAATTTTCCAACCTTTTCTAAATGATTTTGGAAATCATTTTATAGAAAAAGGATTGCAATAAGGCTCAGATTATTTAGGTCAAGAGCCAACAACTAAAACCCTAATAATTCACATGAAAGACAAAATATGAAATAGAACCACCAATTAAATTAATACAAGATAAATCTTATTGGATCACAGGGCCTTTGCAATAACTCAAGAATTTTTCTGATTGGCCAAGTAAAACCTTTGTCTTTATTCCTTTATGCACAAAATTTTATTTGTAACTATCAATATCCTTAGAATGTTGGAGAAAAATTCCCTACTTGAGGACTAATGGAATGTTCTAGTTTGTTTTAATTCATCCGAGGCATATCTATCCTCATATAAAATCTAATTTTCCAAGCACCAAGACTCAGGAATAGACCCAATATTAATTCAAAAGAGACAAGGAGTCATCTAAGGGTTTTTAAAACATCTGCAAATTTGATCAGAAAACCTAAACCATAAATGCAACATAAAAGTATTATTCGCAGAAGAAAGATGATGTGATATTCATAGCACTTAAGGATCAGGGAAAGAAATAAGAATTAAATACATCAGAGGATAAACAAATGAATGTTGTTGATGAGACACGGAAGGAAACTTTAGTCATGGACATAACAGAACCAGACCTTGTAGAGAAAATACAAAAAGATGAGGATGTCACTGCTCAAAAAGACCACACCAACAAGCAGGACACCGCTCTAGATACAACCCAAGCTACCACTCAAAGCAATATGCCTTTATTAATGAAGGCAGTCAATATACTAGAGGGTAATGATGGATCAAATACAAGAGATACAAGAACACCCAAAGACAAGGGTGATGCAGAAGAAAAAGACACCATAGATAATACAAAGGACACATCTGCAGAAAAGGATGCAACCGATGATCAGAAACATAAGTCTGCTGATCAAAATAAAGAGGAAACACAAAAGGTAGAAGAGGACACACAAAAAGAAAAAGGTGAAGAAGCAAAGAAAGATGAGTTGGAGAAGAAAAAATAAGAAAAATTTGCAGAGACACCCAAGGTTGATGGAGAAACATCTTCACCAAACCGTCAAGTGAACCCCGAGCAGAAAACACAAGAAGCATCATCAACAAAGCCTTCACTAAGAACTTCAGAGAGAACAAATGAACTAGAAATGGTAGTTCATATATCTACATCCCCACAAGTCTTAGAGAAGAAGAAGGGAAAGCATAAGAATCCAGTAACTCTGGATGAAATCATTGAGATTCCAGTTTGTGATCCAAGGACATTTGATCCAACTAAATTGACCAAGTATGCAAGACTCTGTGAGAGGAAGGCAATGAAAGATAAATTAAGAAAAGACACAAAGGAGGCAAAGGTACTTGAATTAGAAAGAGGTATATTTCAAAAAATAGTACCAGATGTAGATATTGATTAAACAACCCCAATGCTTGATCAATTAGTGGTTCTCACAGATGCAATCACATCTCAAAATATAGATGTTGAGAAGGTCATTGAAGAAAGACTTGAACAAAAATATGAGATCAAACTAGTAGAAAAGATAAACCAGTAAGTGGAATTGAAGAAGGTAAAGCTTTCCGAATTGATAAGGACAATAGATCCAATAATCTTAGAAGCTATAACCTTGATATAGAAATTATGCACACTTGACCATCTCACCTAGGAGTATACCGACAAGATAGAACAAATAGATCCTGATCTTAAGAGAAGTGCACAGAGTCTCATGAATAATGAAGAGGAAATAAAATTGCACAATGAGAAACTCAAGCAAGCTCAGAAATTGAAACAAGACATTCAGATTATAGAGATGAAGTACAAAGATGATGTAAATGAGCTTCAATCTCAACTCTTACCAATACTTTCACTACTGCAAAAATATGTGATAAAGGCAAACACACTAATTGCCACCCCAAAAATGTTTGTCCTATACAACATTTATGATATGCATGCAAGGCTAGAGCTAGAGCACATGGCACTAGAACTACTAAAAGAAAAATGGGAGAAATTGCTTGAAGATATCAAGACAACCCATTCCCATATTCTTCACACATTGTAAGTTAGACATTTTTATCACATCTTTTTGGCATTTTATAAGTTGTACATTTTAGTCATGAGTATCAAATAAAGGGGGAAGTGATATGTACAGTCAAAATAAAAGGAGGAAACTGAAAGAGGAAATGGTGTGTACAGTCAAACAATTGAAAGAGCAAAGAATAGGGAATGTATAGTAAAGAGGAAAGTATACATGTATGTACATATACCTATACTATATCGATGCATACAACTAGGGGTAGTCATATAATGACAAGGATATCGACATGGTGTACATACTAAACACTTAAGTATTATGCACATTTCAGTTTTTGATACTAATGTCAAAGGGGGAGATTGAAGGCATTATATTTTGCCATTAGTATACACAAGGAAAAACATGATCTACACCATCGGTTTACACTACACTGACAAATAGGGCACACCACTACCGAAGCCAAGGTTGTCGGATACTGCCAAGTTCAAAGCATCCCGAAAAACATTATTGAGTGTTACCCGATGACAAAAGGGATAAAGAAACCCGATATGTAAAAAAAGTGCAACCCAATAGAATAGAAAATAGAGGAATCCGACAGATAAAGGGAACCTGACAATTAGTTCAACAAAGGAACGCCAACAAAATTTTAGTTCAACTCGATGACCAAGAACCGACAGTCAGTTACATCCTGCAAAAAGTGGATTTAACTTTCCACGTCAGATAAATCATTGAAGTTGTATATATAGCTTCTTGATTTGTGTTTAAATCCATTATGTGTGGAGGAAGCAATGTATTTATTATTTTTTTAATTAGTTTTATGATTTATGTGTGCTAACAATGTATCACACTTCTATGAATTATTCCATTCAAGGTTGCTCAAGAATGAGGCCTCAAATATCGACTCATAGCTCCCTAGTCATGGAGTGCAAAGGTTTGTGATGGAGGCCCTCAGATTGACCTAGTTGTGCCCCTGCAAGTACAACATGAAATGGGAGATTCAAAGAGAAAAAGCAAGGATGACAGTCTCCATGATCATCTAATATGCAATGAAATGAAAACTATTCTATATGATTGAAATGCATGAAAGGAAATTAATCTAAATGATGACAATGCAAGATTAATCTATGAAAGGAAATATGAATTTAATCTAATATGAATCTAATCTACATGAATAGCCATGGATGCAAGAAGAAGAAGACAAGAAGAGAGAAGTTGCAATATCCAATCTCAAGTGCTCAAATTCTCCTCCAAAATTACTTTCCAAACCTGCAACATAACAATAGCATAAAATCTTAATTATCAAATGAGAAGGAGAGGTTTTATTTTAAAGATAAATGGATGGTAGAGATTTGAAGGCATTATATTTTTCCATTATTATTCTTAGAGAAAAACATGATCTACACCATCAGCTTACTCTACACCGACAGACAGGGCACAACACTATCCAACGCCAAGGTTACCCGATAAACACTGTTAAGTGTTACCCGATGACAAAAAGGTAAATGATACTTGACGAGTAATAATAGTGCTACCTGATAGTATAGAAAAGAGAGGAACCTGATAGATATAGGGAAACTGATGAATAGTTCAGTCAAGGAACGTTGACAGATTGCAAGTTCAAACTGACAACCAAGAACTGACAGTCAGTTACATCCCGCAAAAAGTGGATCTGATTTTCCACGTTAGATAAATCACTAAAGTTGTATTTATAACTTCTTGATTTTCTTTTAAATCCATTATGTGCCAAGGAAGAAATGTAATTTTTATTATTTTAATTATTTTTATTGTTTTAAAACATGCAAACTAAAGATCAAGGTCAAGTTGTAAACCTTGGATCTGAGAGTTAACATTGTAAATCGTAAATTCCAAGATAGGTCAATACTTGTATAAATAGGTGCTCAATCCATTGAGAATTGTTTTTGTCAATGAATATAGTAGCCATGGAGAGAAAATAAAGACCAGATAGAGAATTCATATAGAAGAACACAAACAAAATCAAATCAGTTTTCAAGAACAAAACAGAGGCTACCGACAAGCAGAGAAAAGGTATTCATTAATCACTTAAGGTGATATTAGTATTGTAAAGGATTTAATGGATCTATAAATCAGAAATAGTAGATTGCATATAGTCAGATCAACATTTGTACTCAATCTAACAAGTGAATTACACTAATGGAATCCTTTCAAGAAAGGTGGGCTTAACCGTCCTATTATAAATCTCATTACTGAGTGCACACTTAAATCAGTGTTGCTAAAGCTCTTAACAGAGTAGATCTTAACAGGTCTCCACCTTAATACTCTTAATAGGGTAGATCCTCAGAAGTGATCAAATTGTAATCCTTAACTGACTCCCTTCCATTATGTAGATAGTGAAGTTTTGTGGGTGCCATCCCCACCACAGTTTTTACTTCCTAACAAGAGTTTTCTGCGATTCCATATCTTGTGTTATGTGTTTGTCAATTTCATGAATGTTTCTATGGAAGATTGTAAAGATTGTGAAAAAACAATATATAATTAAGAAAGAATAACAGTAATGGTTGGTAAATAAGAATTGAATGATCATTAATGATGAATTGAGTAAAGTGTTAACAGTTTTAGAGGTACTGATTCACCCCTCCCCTCTTAGTACTACTTCCCATTAAGTCCAACAATTGGTATCAAAGCTAAGTATCTTCTTTAAAAGCTTAAAGGCTTATAAGAAAAGATCATACAATGGAGAAGTACAAACTTGGTAAGAATATTGAGAACAAAAATCTTGAGATACAGATGTTCTATGAACAGTATAAAGAAGCAAGAATCAATATGAGAGAGTTGTTGGATGAAAGAAAAGGTATGGCTACCAGGAACAATGAAATAGATTATCAAGAAGAAGAGATTTGAGACTTCTTTAAATCTTTAGGATTAAATGCAAGTAATGTATTAGATACATTAGAAGAGAACATCACAAATATAAAGTAGATCAACCTACATCTGACAAAGCAAAAAAAGATGCTACAAATCGGTCAAGAGACCTAGATGGTAAGCATGATTGATGTGATGAGTTCTGCCAGACAAGCTGAAATAGAAAGAACACTTGCTATTGATGATAGAAGGAATATTTTAGAGAAACTACATGAAAAGGAAATGGAAATTCAAAGACATGATAAGCATCACCATGATCTCACAAATCAAATTATCCTTATGAGTCAAGAAGCAAATAGAATAAATGTGGAACTCATTGAGAGAATAGAGATTATCGGTGAACTAAGAGAAGAAAATGAAAAGCTAAAGCATGAGGTTAGAATTCAACAACAACATAATGAGATTATCGGAAAGGTTGAAGAAAGAAATAAAAGAATGGATGACTTTCTTGAGGGACAATGAAGAGTCATCAACAACAACAGTATAGGCTTTACCAAAAATGGATAATTATCAAATCCAAAGAATGTCTACAAAAATCCCAGACCAAGGAAGAAAACATGTAAGCACTATGGAAAGAAAGGGCACACATCAAATACATGCAGAGGTAAAATGAAAGGTACTCCTAAATCTACATCTACATCTTCATTCATAGGATTCTGTTATAAATATAACAAGAAAGGACATAAGGCTTATGAATGCAAGAGAAAGATAGAAAATCCAAAGAAGGAAACCTACACGGAAAAATACTATCCTACATGCAAAATGAATGGGCAGACATCTAAAGAATGTTGGAAAAAGAAAAGGAAAGCATGGAAGCCAAAAGGTAAAGAATTTCCTTATCAGCCAAAAAGAATTGGTAATCAATATGTATGGGATTACAACACTTGGACAAACTGTGCAGCATGTGGTAGATATGTTCACATCGCTGCAAACTACATGAGAGCATGGACCAAAATTTCTAGAGGCTGGTCAAACCCCAGAATGGCATGCTTACACTATCATAAAGTTGGTCATCTTGAGAAAGATTGCAAAGATAGATTGATAGAAACAAGCACATATCCCAATGGTAACACCATTGAAGATATCCGAAGGGCGAGAGACAAAATGTGGATAAAAGCTTCAAGAAATGATGAAGATGGACCAAGTAATGCAAAAGGTGACACCCCATCCAATGGATCCAGTGATACCACTAACCCCACTTGAGCTAAATAAGTAAGTATGGAACTGCACTATACCAGGTTATATTTTGCATCAGTTCCATTATATAAATTGATAAATAAACAAAATCTGCATGAACCAAAGATGCATATTACATTACTTATTAATAATATAAGAATGAAAAATCATCGATAAACACTTACCAAAAGCATCAGTGAATACAATAATAAGTTGTTTACGCTTACTAGGAATTGTCGGTCCTCTAAGTAAAATATGGTAAAATGCCGATTTAACTCGACGACCGTCGGTAAAAAAGGCAAAGTTTAGAAGTAGTAGTGAAAGAACACCAATATCTGTCTGTAAAATAAAAGTGGTCAAACAACTAACCTAAGCATCATATCTTCACCAATGATGATTGGAAACATCCTCCCGATGAAACCCATCTTCTCATCCCAATCAGTTGTTGAGCATTTATTGCAAAGACTTAGGTCAAAAACTCTATAAATAGTTGATGGGACAACTTCATTTTTCATCTGCAACTCAAAGAGAAAGTAGAGAAACATCAAAGAAATTGAAGAGAAGAAAGAAGAAGTGTCTATAGATTGATTCAACACACAGAAAATATATTCCTCATCACCATTGTGAATCAAAGTAAGTACCGAAGATATTGAAAGAATTCTGTTACTGTTTTGTCAAGAAAAGCCCTAATTTCAAGAAAACCCTAATTACTTGGAAAACAATGGAAACTACATCAAGAACTGCTAAGTTGAAGAATGAAAAGAAGAATGTGGTAAAACTAATCAAGAGTAGCACATGTGTAGAACCTAAATACAAGATCTTTCTAGAAATTGCATCGAAACCCGATGAAGTCAGCACATTTTCAAAAATTCCACCTAGTATTTTTCTCATAGAAGACTTTAGGTCTTAAATTCATTGCAAAATCATAGAGATAGGTGATCTATAAATAGATGAATCTTTTAAGAAGCTATGTGATGCCGAAGGAAAATTGAAAGAAGAACACAAACACTTGGAGGTCAAAGGGTTAACAAATGCCCTACATTTCCCAAGGGAATTCAAGACAGAATGGATTAAGTTAGTCTTGAGCAGGATGCATGAAAACAAACTATGGCTAGACAACCCAAGAAAATAACAAAGGATGTTCTTCATACTGTCACTGGTTATCTGATAACCAACAAGCCTAGGGCACACAAACATCCATCCATGAAAGAAGTTACAAAACTCACCAATGCAGAAGGAGACAACAGAGGTTTCAAAGTAAACACAATCACCGATAAAGAGTTAAAATTTGGTGCATGTGTTATTGGTTACAAAAATTTTTAGGCTAGTAGAATGAATAGAATTTCTGTAACAATAGTAAGCACAACTTACAATATTGTAACAAAAGGAATTCAGATGGATCTATGTGAGATCCTACTGAAACAACTTGGTGAAAATATGATCAAAATCAGGTCTGCAAAGAGAAACACATGTAAGTTTGGATCACTTATCATGTGTATATTTTTCTATTTTCAAGAATACTTTCCTTCAGTAGGAAAAGTTGTATGGGAATCTACCAAACTGGTAACCCAATAGATTAGTGAAATGATTAAGTCACTAGGAGACAACTTTGAGTTTGTCATGTCTACATACTTCCTTGAGTTCAAGGAAAAGATGATGGAAAGAACTAGGATTCCTGAGCAACTAGTTGAAAAATGCAAAGATGAGATATGTTTCATGGTAGACACAAACTTCACACATATCGAACCGGTCGACCAAGAATATCTTGGTTATCACCATTAGACTATGAGATCAATATTGATCTAGCTACAAGTGCAATTGAGGCACTGCTCAATGAGCCCATTGATAAGAAACAACCAAGGTTTGGTACATATGAGGAGGCCAAATATAAGATAAAACATGGCCTAGAAGTCAAGAAGACTATAAACAAGAAAGATAAAATGATTAAGAATCTCAAGAAGATTTTATCGGTCTTAGAAGAAGAGTAGGATCAATAGGAGAAATCGATGAATAGGGAAACATCAGTGAAGAACTAGAAGAAAGGAAATCAGATACAGAGGCTACTGAATATGATGCACCTCCATCTCCACCTCTTACAAAGAAGTAAATAACACAAAGTCAAACTTCTGCTACCGATACCACACCACTTAAGAAAGGTCAAGTAAGGACCTATATAAGGAAGCAGCCAGAAAAAAGAACAAGACAACCTGTCAAAACCACACCATCAAAGAAGAGAAAAAGGTTTGTCAGGACATAGGCTAACTTTGATGACACCAAAGATGATGAACCATATGTAGTAAAGAAGAAATTCAGAAACCAAATGGTAAATGAAGCTACCAAATCAATTTCTACCCATGGCACAATGACTGATAAAAAGATCAGGCAGTGGGATACACTGAATCTAGAGGATCAAAATAAAATATAGGAAGCAGTCATAAAATCAATGATTAAAAACAAGTATGCCCCTACTGAATTTGTAAATCAAATACCTGAAGAGATAGGTAAAAGGGTATACCAATAGTGGTCATATGCCTTGAAAATAGAAAGAGAAGCAAGAGAAAGAGTTCTTGTAAGACTGATGCCTCTTGATTCCAAATTTAGGGAAATACAAGAAGTACTAAAGAAACACTCAAGTAAATTTGTAGCCATAATAAGGGCTTACAAAGTACTAGAGAGAAATTTTATAGAACTGGATTCAATGATAGAGACCAAATGGAGACATCTCTTGGATCTACCAAAAGAATCAACAAGTGTTGAGAAGCAATTACTTCTCACAAACACACCTCACAGAGAGGAGGAGACAGATAATGCAAGTCCTCAGCATATTTCTCTAGACAATCAAGACAGTGATGATGAGCCTATTAACTTAAAGATACAAGCATGGATGATAATATCCAAGATATCACTCACTATGATTCCGACAATGATCCAAAGAAGAAAGATGATGTGATATTTATTGCACTCAAGGATCAATAAAGCCATCAAATACTGAAGACATCAGATGGAAAGATAGTTAACATTGTTGATGAACAAATGTAGGACACATCAATCCTGTACCTGATTGTGCAAGACCCTACACAAAATATACATAAGGATGAGGATGTCACTGCTGACAAGGAACTAACTGACAAGCAGGACACCAATACTGACAAAGCCCAAGTAGAAACTCAAAGTAACATGCCTATCCTAATGAAGGAAATAAACATACTAGAGGGAAATGAGGGATCAAATGAGAAAGAAACAAGCACACCCAAAGACAAGGGTGATGAAGAAGCCAAAGGGACAACAGACACTACTACAAACCAAGCTGTAACCAATGATCAAAAGAATGCATCTACTAATTAGAATAAAGAAAACACTCAAAAGGAAACAGGGGACAAGCCTTTAGAAAAAGGTGAAGAAGGAAAGAAGGATGAGATTGAAAATAAAATTGGAGCACATTCTGCAGAAATACCCAAGGTTAATGAAGAGACATCTTCACATAACCGACAGGTGTCCACAGAGAAGAAATCACAAGATGCATCATAAAAAAAACCTTCCCCAAGTAGCTCAGAGCACACAAATGAACTAGCTATGGTAGTTCATACATCTGCATCCCCTCAAATCTCAAAGAAGAAGAAAGGAAAAAATAAAAATCTAGTAACTCTGGATGAAATCATTGAGATTCCAGTCTGTGATCCAAGAACATTGGATCCAATAGCATTGAAAAGATATTCAAATCTATGTGAGATTAAAACCATTCAAGACAAGCTGAAAAGAGTGGGAAAAGAGGCCAAGGTACTGGAAGTAGCAAGAAATATACTTCAAGAAATTATACCAGACATAAATATTGATCAACAAACTCCAATCATTGATCAACTGGTCACACTCACAGACGAAATAACATCTTGGAATATAGATGTTGAGAAGACAATGGAAGAGAGACTTGAACAAAAGCATGAATTCAAGCTCGTAGAGAAGATAAGCCAGGAAGTTGCATTGAAAAAGGTCAAGCTATCTGAATTGGTAAGTACGATTGACCCAATTTTATCAGAAGTTGTTACCTCAATAAAGAAATTGTGCACTTTAGATCAACTCACTAAGGAGTATACCGACAAGATAGAAAAAATAGATGCTAATCTTCAGTCCAGTGCACAAAATCTAGCCAACACAGAAACATCACTTAAATTGCACAATCAACAAATCATACAGGCTAGGAAACAAAGACAAGACATTCAGTTTGCAGAGATGAAATATAGAGATGAGGTCAATGAGCTCCAAGTTAAGCTCTTACCAACACTTACACTCCTGCAACAAATTATGACACAGGAAAGTACTCTAATTGCCACCCCTGAAATTTCTATCCTAGACAACATTTATGATATGTACGCCAGACTAGAGATGCAACACATGGCCCTAGAATAGTTGAGAGAACATTACCCATTCTAATGTATTTGACACATTGTAAGTTACACATTTTTGTCATAATTTTGGCATATTATAAGTTGTACATTTTTATCATCAATATCAAAGAAAGGGGGAATTTAATATGTACATCACCTTAGTTAAAAGGAGGAAATTATATGTATAGTGAAAGCAAAGGGAAAATAATGTGCATACATAAATCAAATAGTATACATGTACATATGGGGATTCATATTATGACAAGGATATAAACATGGTGTAATAATTTTAGTATTATGCACATATTAGTTTTTTGATACTAATGTCAAAGGGGGAGATTGAAGGCATTATATTTTGCCATTAGTATGCTTAGAGAAAAACATGATTTGCACCATCGGTTTACTCTACACCGACAGATAGGGCACATCAATATCCAATGCCAAAGTTACTCAACAAACATTGTTAAGTGTTACTCGATGAAAAAAAATTAAACGATACCTGACGAGTAACAATAGTGCTACCCGACAGTACAACAAAGAGAGGAACCCAACATATACAGGGAACCTGATCAATAGTTTAGTCAAGGAACGCTGATAGACTACAAGTTCAAACTGGCAACCAAGAATCGACAGTCAGTTACATCCCGCAAAAAGTGGATCTGACTTTCCACATCAGATAAATCACTAAAGTTGTATTTATAACTTCTTGATTTGCTTTTAAATCTATTATGTGCAGAGGAGGAAATGTAATTGTCATTGTTTTAATTAGTTTTACTATTTTAAAACATGCAAACTAAAGATCAAGGTCAAGTTGTAAACAGGGTAATCTTTAAGAAACCCCCCTTTCAAAAAAGGTGTAAAAATTGGCAAAATTTAGAAAACTACAGAGGAAATTATTAATTTTTTTGGCAAAAAAATTTTTTTGTCCAAGAATAAAAATAATGTCAGTTGGTGAATAAAAAATAGTATTTATAGTATAAAAATATAAAATGGCGAATAAAAAATAGTATGTATAGTATAAAAAATATATATTGACAAATACAAATAGTATTTATAGTATAAAAAATATATATGGGTGAAAAAAAAATAGTATGCATAGTATAAAAAATATATATTGGCGAATAAAAAACAATATTTATAGTATCAAAAATATATAATGGCGAATAAAAAATAATATTTATAGTATACAAAATATATAATGGCGAATAAAAAACAATATTTATATTATAAAAATAAATATGGGCGACTAAAAAACAATATTTATAGTATGCAAAAATATATATTGGCGAATAAAAAACAATACTTATATTATAAAATATATATATTGGTGAATAAAAAACAACATTTAAAGTATAAAAAATATATTGGTGAATATTCAAAACATAGCGATGGGAATACGTGTCAAGTTGGGTGCTACGTGTCATTTACTGATAGGTGATAGTGATGACCATTTTGTGAGGACAACTTGCGTAGCATTGGTAGGCTAAAAGGAGGGTCGATGGCTAAAGGTTACGAAGATATGCAACGTCCCTATTTAAGGTAAAAGGCATGCAGATTCTGTTTGATCAGATGGCCCACTTAATGACTTAGTCTCAAGATGATCAAAATCTATCAATTCATTAAGTTTGAATGACTCGTGTCCTTGTGGTGACGTGTGTCCCTGTACTGACGTGGGTTTGACTAACATGAAGGTGACCACAAATTAAAGAGTTAAAGGTTTAGCATTTAAATATTGAACTTCAAACTGCAAACTACAAAGTGCAATTAATTATTAATGAGACTTATTGATGTCAAGATTTTGATTTGACATTAAAAAGGATAATTTGTATGAGATATGAGCTATGATTCGTAAACATTCATTAATTTTATTTTCGGTGTCAAGTCACCTTACGCAAAACATTCCTTCACAATTTAATGCGGCTGCCAAGTTGTCAGTTCAAAATTTATAATTGCTGCTAGTATATGGTGGTTCTGAGCACACGCTGACAGTCTGTGTAACTTGAGTAGTTACATAACCCAGGACAATATTTTGATTAGACATTTAAATGGATAATTTTATGGGAAATGAGTTGTGATACATCAACATTGATTATTTGTCTTTTCGACTTCGGAGCTAATTTACGTATGGTACAAAGGCGGATACAAATGTCTGCAATTTTTATTTATTGATATTCATTAATTTACGTTTTTGTGGCAAGCCACCTTACATGAAACATTCCTTCAAAATTTATTGTGCCTGAAAAGTTGGTAATTATTTTCTTTATATACTCCTTGGTAGTGAAATTTTTAGAACATAGTGCACTTTCTAAATTTCTAAATTTGGATTCTTGGAACCTTGGAAGATAGAAATTCAAAATGGGTCTTCCAGTAGCTGAGGGATCATTAAATGATAACCCAGAACCTATTATCCAACCAAATTTGGATATGGAGGAGGAGATTCAGCAGGATGTCCTCAGTCATCTTATGTCTATAGCATGGGATCATGCTACCAGTTACATCATATACCAAAGCGATATGTTCAAACTTGAAGTAGAACATGACAAGGTAGAGATGCGTGCCATTTTTGATGATCATGGCTTTGACTAGGAGGGGTTCTAGGAGGAGATGATCTAGTTATTTTCTCGTCTGCGCATCGACTGATCTTTTTTTCTTTGTGAAACTGAAAATTTTTGTTACTTGTAGACTTGTAGTTGTAATTTGTAAATACAAAATTCAAATGTAGTATGACTATGTGCTTTTCATTTTGGTTTTAACTATTGGAAACGGTTGGAAGCTTGTCACTTCTCCTTTTGGGGAAACCAAAACCGTTTAGAACTTCAGTCACTCACTACTCAGTGAATCTCAATTAGTGATTCAGTTACCAGTATTATGTACATTATATACCAAACTTCCTAATACCAATTTTTGAATTTAATTGTAATACATTTTACTGTAAGTGTATACATATGAGAACTAGAACTAGAAGACTCTTTTTCAAATAATGTTATAGGTTACTATTTTTAGTTTTACGCGACTCATGATTCATGAAATTGAACAATAGTTTTATAAATTGAAAAATGTGTAAATTGAACTTTGGAGTATCTTTGATTGTGACTGTGAACTGTGATTCTATATAAAATTATAAATACCTATATTTATTAAGTTATTAACTGATTCAAAATGCTAAATCATGAATCCATGATTCATTGCACTGAATAAATGAGAAGTCTGATGCTTCTGAAATCTAAAATTAAATCCCACATAGCACATTGAAATTTGAAACCCACTCCAAGCTCCAAAGTTATGCCTGGCTATTTGGTAACTTCTCAACGGTTAATTTAGTATGATGGTGACGGGTTCTAATGTTACGTCTGGCTATTTTGTAACTTCTAAATGCTTAATTTATTATGATGGTGATGGGTTCTAAAGTTACGTCTGGCTATTTTGTAACTTCTCAACGGTTATGTTATTTTTGATGGTGATGGGTTCCGAAGTTACATTTGGTTGTTTCATAACTTCTCAACGGTTAAGTTATTTTTGCTTCTGATGGGCTCCAAAGTTATGCCTATGTATTTCATAACTTCTAAATGGTTAAATCTTTATGATGGTTAAGGGTTTCAAAATCCCAACTAACTTCATGTGTAACTTTGTAAGTTGTTGAAAAGTGAGAGTAAGTTGGAATAATAACCTAGGGTTAGATGTATAGTTAGCATAACTTTGGCCAAATCTATGCTGGAAGTGACAGTTCTTAGTTGACATCTTGATAGTGACACTTTTCTAAAAAAGGTAATTACTAATTTCATGCGTGTACTAAATCATGATGGTGATGGGTTCCAAAGTTAAGCCTGGCTGTTTCGTAACTTCTCAAAAGTTAAGTTATTATGATGGTGTGTGGTTACAAAGTTATAGCTAGCTATTTTGTAACTTCTCAACTATTTAATTTTTATGATGGTTAGGGGTTCCGAAGTCTTGACTAACTTCGTGCATAACTTCATAAGTTGTTGAAAAGTGAGAGTTGCATGCCACGTGGAAAGTGCCAAAGTATGGAATGTATGCAAAGCTTCATTAGGGTTTCTTGGCCATTTGTGACCTAGGGTTAACTGTTAGATGTACCATTAGCGTAACTTCAGCTACACGCCAATTATTAGCTCTCAAATTGCCCCCAAATCTATGCTCATGCTGAAAGTGACAATTGACACTTGACAGTGACACTTTTATGAAAAAGGTAATTACTAATTTCATGCATGTGCGCTTGATGAGAAATTAGAATTTACTTTTTAATAGAGTAGGTGGCCTGGTGGCTAGTTGTGAACTTGTGAGTACTGAGTTGCTTATTAGTTATTAAATATAGTTCACACTTCACAGTTCACAAAGAATCCTTAATTTTCAGAGTCGAAGAGCAACAGAGAGTTGAAAACTTGAAACTAAGTGCATAAAAGGAGCTTATTGCTTAGAGTTTAGTATACATAAAGAATGGCAGAACAAGGATCTCCTGATTATTGTTGTTGAACCGGAAAAGAGTTTGGCTTCAAGAACAAAGAGGCCAAACATATAGGCTGAAGAATGGATGAAACTTTTTCTTGGATCCTCAAATTTGCAATCATCTAACGCTTATGAATGGATGGACGATTATGCATTCTGCAGGGATGTTGTCTTCCCTAACACAATTGGCTATGAGCTCTTCACGTATTTATATAACAATAGATTGAGAGGCCCTCCTATTTCAAACCCATGGGAAATAAACTTGGGAAAGTTGATAGTACTTGAGGTATTTTTGGATATAGACCTCATGAAAGTGCTAATTGAAGCATACAACCTAGTGACACAAGCTTTCCATAGGCAGGACAAGTCTATACTCTGCATGTTAGATAAAGCAACTTTTATTCAAGCTTTCGACCTTCAGGGAGCTATGAGTGTGGATACTGACCTAACACAAGAGGAGGCCCTGTTTCATAGACAAAAAAGTTGCTACACTAGAAAGGTTATGAGGAAGCATATTCCTAAACAAATTAAAGAAGCAGGGTTGTTGCCAAAGAAGGTTGCAGATTCATTTGATATTGACCTTTTTTTTACCTATTTCTAGAATACCATCTATGGTCTAATGAAAGTTATTAGAATAGATGGAGGTTTGACAGTGACTCCTGACATTTATGTCATGGATATAGATATTTAGGACTTGTACACCTACAAGGAGTTTGATTATGTGGGGCACATAATCAATGTAATGCACACTGAGTTGATGACGACAAAGACTAATTTGAAAAGCTTCAAGTTCAATCACTACTCCATGTTGATGCACCTGATCCTCTATTGCAATATTGGCTACATCAACCTAGAGTTCATCAATGAGACCGAGAATGCATGAGGAACTATTCCGCTTTAGCTCTGGACCAGGTTATGGGATAGAACTCACCATTTCTCTAATTCCATTTCTTTTTATATGGATTTTATGGATCCAATAATGAACATGTTAGGTATTGTGAGGAATAGATTTCCTTTACTAGTTAGAAAATTGCTTAGACCCCTAGCATTTAAAACTGACAATGAAATTAACCATAATTGGGGTGATATGTTTTTTTTAAAGAATTTTTCTATGATAATACTATATGGTTGCCATCAACCTCCACACTTACTGCCAAAATATGTCCTAGAAAGATTGGCAAGAGTAGAATTCCTATGGTAGCTTATCATGATGGATATAGAATACTTAGGCCCTAAAAGACATAAGGGAACCTTTCTGGTAAGGAGGTTACAAATAGGGGATTTCTCTATAGGTAAAGATGTTGTGGACCAAATCCATGAATTCCTGAGACAATTCAGATTGCCCTTTGCTAAAGCAAGGATGTATGACCCTAAAGACTTCCTTAGAGGGGCATTGAGAGAAATGAGGAATCACAATTTGGCTCCAAATCAGCCTATGGCGGATGAGGATGTTATTATAAATGTGCTCAGTGAAGATATCTGTGAGGAGAGAACCCTTAAATGGTGCAATATTGTAAGGGTAGAGGAAGAATTGAAAAAGATAGACCCTACCTTCCATTTTTTCTTTCCTGATCTCAAATACATGCTAAGAATTGACATGTGTATAGAGAATTACGAAAATATTGTCTAAATTGCCAAACATCCCTGAGGAGGAGGAGGATAGAATAAAACCTAAGGAAGTTGGACCTGATGTAGTGTTTATGGTAGAAAAAGAACAAGCTGAGCCATCCACATCTGACCAAGGGCCATGAAAGAAACAAAAGTTGATGAATCTACCACATAAGGCAAGGCAAAAGGCACTATAAATCCTGCTAGGTAATTGGAAATAATTTGCTGACTTAAGACAAAAAAATTTGACATCACAAGCTGAAGAGGGAGAAAAGACCCTAGATGAGTTAGAATTGGCTGTACCTAGATTGGATGACAGGGTCATCCAAGCTAAAGAGTTTATAGATGATGATGAATTCATCAAGTCCAATGTGGTTAAAAGTTTTCTCTTTAGAGTTAAGCAAAATGAATTAACATTGTCTTTGAAACTAGGGGAATCACAGGAAAAGACTGTTGAAATGATTGAAAAATTATAGGCCTATGATCCCAATAGTGAAACATTAACTGTGGAGGAGGCAAGTGATCTTGTGAAGAGAAGTGGCATGTTTCTGATCCCTGGATGGGACTTGGAGTCCTCATTCTTAATTGACCAAATCAAGAGGCAAGATAATGTTGTAGCTCATGAATCTTTTGGCCCTGATGGACTACAGAGGGGTTCTAGATTCAATATGGACACTAAGACACTAGCAGTATGGTGTGTGGCCCTGGAATCTAATAAGCCCAGATTGGTTGACATCTAAGACACAACACAGGGTAGCCAATTAATATGGAGGTTGTAGGAGACTATAGGATTAGAGATAGAAAATCTCCTAAATTATGCATCCTCCATGAACAAGGTAGTGGTTGAGGACTTAGAGAATAGGATAGCAAGGAAATTCAGAGATTATGTGTCAACTAGGAAAAAGTTTGAATAAGAACTCAAGAAGAATTTTGTCCTGGATACGACTCTGAAGGAGCTAAAAGATGAAATAAATAGTCTAAAAAATCGGTCCAAGGTAGTTACAAAGGGTGGTAAAACTGGTGATGCTGGGGTCCAAACTGAGTTTGAGGGGGGCTCAGCTCCAGATCTTGCAATAGAGACCATAATAATGGACATTGATAAGCTTGATGATACTGGAATTGCTGAAAAGGAGACATTGAAGAAGGTGCTATTGCACAAAGTAAATGCTTTAAAATGGAATTCTCAATTCATTCATAGCACATTCATTTCTTTACAGGGGGTAGAATATCAATGTTCTAATGCCTTGTCTTTACTAACCCCATTATTTAATACTTGGGGCCCACACTTGCAATTCTTTGAGAGGTTAATTTTACAAATGGGAAAAAAATGGATTTACCTAACAAAATAATTGATCTTAAGGAAATGTTGGTATTAGTAAAGGAATTATATGCATTTTTCAATGGAAAGTTAAAAAACATTCAGGAAAAGTTAAAGTTTTATGCTGAAGAGTCTGAAGGATTTATCCCTACTATTGTGGACACATAGGGACAATTGAAGGATTGGCAAGAGTGGGTTGATTCTTTCAACCATATTTTGGATGCTAGCAAGGTGGCTTCTTATTTTGTTGGTGATGCTGACATTTCAACTTTTTTTGAAGTTGTGGATGAATTGTACAAGCAGGAGATTGACATGAATAAGTTTGTTGCTGAATCTTGAGCCATAACGGATGCCAAGTAGAACAAATGCCTTAAACAATTGGATATAGTTACAGTGATTACTTTGCCATCAAATAGGGAAATGGTGGTGTGGGAGAACATTGGAGAGATTCAAGCCTTTTTGTTGTCACATTGACATGGATGATGGAAGTAGTTGAGAAAGTTCTACTTCTGATTATTAGTATTAGATGAAGAGCCAATAGAGGGAGGTCAGTTAAATCAAATAGGGTATCTTATCTTTGTGGTTCATCTACTGTGGATACACCTTTGGTACAAACCAAGACTGATACTGAAGAATTTGGGCTACCAGCTATCGCTCTTATAACTATTTCTAAGCTTAAACTCTTGTAATTTTCTGATAGAAGTCTTTCATACTATGATCATTCTCATTGATCATTGAATTTGATGTATAAATTTCAAGGAATTTAATACAATGATATTTTGTAATTTTCTGATAGAACTTAGAAGTCTCTGGTACTATGATCATTGAATCTTGATCATTGATGTATAAATTTCAAATTTTGAAGGAAGTTAATACAAAGATATTTTGTAATTTTCTCATTTTTGTGCTTGTGTAATTTTGTAAAGAGCTGTAGATCACAGTTGCACTTGCAATTTGTTTAAAATTGAATGTAATACTGATTAGTAATAATGTATATGTCATATTATTAATAATTATATTAATATTTTCTTTTAGGAAATTACTATTATGAATTTAGGAATTATTAAATTAAGTAAATGCTTTTGCTTAAATGAATTAAGGAATTATCAATCAAGTAAATGCTTAGTATTAGGAAATTAGGATTCAGGAATGAGTAATGAGTATGACAAATAATATATTTGCATGCCATGTGGAAAGAACCGAGGAATGGACTGTGACATGTGTCAATGGTCAGATTAATGTTTGTCACTTTCTTTAGGAACTTCCAAACCTACAATAGTAATGAATCAAATGGTCAAGTGGTTACAGACCTTCGCGAGCATTTGCTGGTCGTTAGTGTTTGAGGTTACAAAGTTGTGATGAAGCATTTGGTGGATTGGTGTAACTTCGGTAAGGTTAATTAGTTACAAGATTAAATAGTTTAGAGGTTATGAAAGGCTTTGTGTAGGACTTTGTAACATTATATGATAGTGGAGATGTTAAGAAGATAGACATTGTAACTTCAGAAGGCAAGCTAAATGTAAAATTTAATTAAAAGGCAACGTCTTAGACTAAATCCAATGGCCATCATAAAGCCTTAAGGATAAGATGCAAGGATAATAACCATCAAGGAAACATGAGAGAATGATCATCATTCTTCTAATCTAATCCACTTGTCAACCTCATATCATTCTATCCAATCCTAATCTAATTCCTCTTCCTTTTCATCCAAAATCAATCACCCTTAATTATTCCCTTTTCTTCCTACATCTCTCATTTGTCTTCTAAGGTTCATCTATTCTTCATTCACATCTTCATCCACATCTCCTTCTAATTCAAATTTTCATAAAATCTTCTACTTTTGGCTTAGGAGCACCATCAAAATATTTGGACTTTAATCATAGTTATCTTGATTGGCCCACATCCAACTATAATCAAGATTAACCCACATCAAATCAAACTTCATATTTCACACCTTTATCAATGTTCCTCATCTCAAATCTTAGGTTGAAAGATTTATCAAAGTATTTCACAGACCCTCATCATTAGCAAACATCTATTTGAATCATATTACTTTGAGAACATCAGTCCATCTCAAGTAATTAATTCTCTTAGTCATATCCTATTTTTCTTGGGATCATCAGTCTATCTCCA
>MU226705.1:242426-258365 GCA_018584345.1 Thuja plicata
ATAGTGGGATTAAGTTATTGTGTTGGGAGAGCACACCCACAATAATCTCTAAGAGAAAATCAACAAGGCATTGGGTGCCCTTGTTCAGCTCATCGGAGGTTGTGGTGAAAGTCTTTGTTTTGGATTTTATTTTAAACATGCTAACTCTTTAAATCTTGTTTCTAATGGCTAATCTTGATGTTTGCATGTTTTAGCGTTGTCCCTTGCAGGTATACTTTTATCACATACATCTATATCACTTAACTTATGTAACAAATCAAGAGCTTTGTCTACTATGAGGCATTGCTCATATATTAGTTTGATTAAGGATTGATATTCTATTAGAAATCTTTCTACTGGTCCGTGCAAAAAGATCCATTTGGTCTCAACATCCTTGAGAAGCTTTTTTCTTGGTATTACTCCCTCTAAAAAAATCTTAAATTCTACAAAACATTTTGGACCTACAGAAGTAAGAGTGTAGCTCACGAACTAGATCTTCAACCTTTGACACTATAGGAAAATCGCTTACAATTTTATATGCTAAATTAATTCGATGGGCCATGCAATGTATGCCAAGCATGTAAGGTGCAATACTAGTTTGTAATCTTGCACAAAGACCATTCCTTTGGCCTTGCATTACTGTAGCTCCATCAGCTCCAACACACACTAGCTTCTTGCCAATTGTCAAATCATCCATACCAGCAACTTCATTCAAAGCATTCTTCACTTCAAAATATAAGTTTGTTGCTATTGAATTACCCCTCATTTTATGAACACATAGTAGATGAGCTTGGTGGACATGTTATTTTATTGTATAGACATGCATACAGACCCAAGCAGTGTTTTCTACTACTGCAACTTCATCTATGGATAATAAAATGAAACTGGACTATTTTACTTTCTCCTATAAATTTTTCTTTTCCACCTCAGAAAGACAGTTTGCTATTTCCCATCCAGTTTTTATTGACCAATGTGACATAGGATAGTGAGGAACTCTCAAAAAGGATAATAAATTACCATTTTCTGAGAAGTCTCTCAAAGGAAACCCTCTAGACATAATATGAAAAACAACACTCATCTGAACGGTCTTTTCCAGGTTTGCTTCATTGGCTGCATGTTTAAACCCAGCCTTGATTGGATTTTCACTACTAGCAATTGATGCCATTCTCTTGTTATGATCTTCATATTCTATGGCATACTTAACATGAAGACATTCTTCCTTTGATTTCCATCTCACTACTGATATTTATTTTCTGTCTCTGATCTATTTTTCATAAACCTTACCAATATGATTTTCTATAGTGTCAAGCTTTAGCTACAACTTCTTCTCTCTTTTATTTTTCTAGGTACAAATCTTACACCTGCATTCTAATGGTTGTTCATCATTGTTTAGGACTGGCTCAATGAACCAGTACTTTGCTACCCAATCAACCTTAAAATTTATTGTCATTTCCCACTCGTGCCCCATTTTTACTACCCTTTTTCTTTTCTTCCTACCAACATCATTATTATCTTCATTGCTAGCATTTTCATCCAACTGGTTCTGCGTATCCCTTATAAAATCTTTTTTCATGCCACCATTGTTATCCTCATTTGATGCATTTTGATTTTCATTTAACTCAATGACAACCCCAGCTTGTGGTAGTGGTACTGGTGAGCTACTGTGAATGGCTTTTGCACTTGAAATTGCAGAAGTTGATGGAGCTGAAACATTTCCAACTCCAAAGAAAGCCTTTATGGTAGTATCTTTAAGTTTTGGGTGCTTCAATGGCCTCCCAGACCCTTCACTTCCCTGAGGAGTCTTACCTTTCCCTTCACTGCCCTGAAAATCAGGAGTCTTACCCTTGTCTAGCTTTCCAATCCCTTCACTGCCCTGAGCATAGTGACAAGTTCGAGTCTCAAGTTCAACCTCCCCTGACATCTCAATCCCTTCAGCAACCTGAATTTGATGATACTCAGGATATTCACCCTTATCTGACATCTTGACCTCTCACTAGTCACTAGGAAATTAATAGCAATACTATGAAATGTGAACACTGAACAAATAAATTCTTACCTTGTGGCTTGGTCTAGCTTCCTCTAAATTCTGATTCTCTAAAATGTTGAAAGTGAATCCTCTGTTTACTGTTGCAAGATTTCTATTTGTAAATCTTTCCATCCAAATTTTTGTAAGGCGACACGAAAACTATAAGCGTCAAGACTTACAAATTTCATATTAATTTATATCAATGCATGATTCAAATTTCTATTTTTTTAATTCCTGGGCTTTTGGTGAAAATTGGCCGACCTGAATGTAGGAATTAATAAACAATTGGAAAAATATGGTCATGGTAAATATAACAATAAATTAGTGGTTGGAAAAATATGGTTGTGGTAAATATAACAACCAATTAGTGGTTGGCAAAATAGGTCATATTCAATATAACAAAAAACTAACAGTTAGCAAAATAACCCGTGGTCATATATAACAAATAATTAACGATTGGAAAAATAGTCTGTGGTCAATATAACAAATAATTAACAGTTGGTGAAATAGATTGTGATCTATAAAATAATTAATTAACGGGTTGGCTATTTTATATTTTATATGCAATTAATAATTAATACCCTTGGTGAATAAGAGACCGCTAAAATAACCACGTCACATTGGTTAAAGGCAAATATATTGGTCAACCTCGTCAAATAGAAAATCTTATTGGCTATTCAATTGAATATCTAACTGGTACCGTGTCAAGATTGGGCGATTTGGGCCCACGTATAACGTGCACGATTCACCAATTCTGTAAAAGATATTGACCAGAATTCACCAAAAGGTGAATATTCGCCACTAAAAATTACGCTAGTTGTAAACCTTGGATCTAAGAATTAACATTCTAAATTGTGAATTCCACGATAGGTCAATACTTGTATAAATAGGTTCTCAATCCATTGAGAATTTTTTTTGTTCAATAAAGATAGTAACCATGGAGAGAAACTAAAGACCAGACAGAGAATTCATATAGAAGAATACAAATAGAATCAAATCAGATTTCAAGAACAGAACATTGGCTATCGACTAGTAGAGAAAAGGTATTCATCAATCACTTAAGGTGATATTATTATTGTAAAGGCTTTAATAGATCTGTAAATCAACAATAGTAGATTGCATACAGTCAGATCAACATTTGTACTCATTCTAACAAGTGAAGTACACTAATGAAATCTTTTCAAGAAAGGTGGGCTTAACCGTCCTATTGTAAATCTCATTATTGAGTGCACACTTAAATCAGTGTTGCTAAATCTCTTAACAGAGTAGATCTTAATAGGTCTCTACCTTAATACTCTTAACAGGGTAGATCATCAGAAGTGAATTTTTGTGGGTTCTATCCCCACCACAGTTTTTACTTCCTAACAGGAGTTTTCTGCGATACCATATCTTGTGTTATGTGTTTGTCAATTTCATGAATGTTTCTATGGATGATTGTAAATATTGTGAACAAACAATATATACATAAGAAAGAATAATATTAATGATTGGTAAATCAGAATTGAATGATCATTAATGATGAATTGAGTAAAGTGTTAAAAGTTTTAGAGGTACTGATTCACCCCTCCCCTCTCAATACTACTTCCCATTAAGTCCAATAGAGATTCAGAGGCAAAAATCAAAGGCTATGATTAAGAGGCAAAAAGCCCACCACTTAGGAAGATGGGTAGAAAAAAGAACTTTATTTATTTTTATTTAATTTATTTCCTTTTTCAACAAAGAAGAATTTAAGTGGGGGTTTTATTTAATTAAAAGAGGGATTTTCTTTTAATTACATAAGATTATTTAATTTAATTAAAAGAGGGGTTTTCTTTATAATTAAATGAATTAAATGAATTAGAAGAATTTTATTTAATTAAATGGGAGGAATTTAATTTAATTAAATAAGATGAATTTTATTTAATTAAAAGGGAGATTAAATTTTTTAATTAAATAAAAAATGGTCAAACCTTAGGAAATATTGAACTAATTGAATTAATTATGATATGATCAAGGAAATTGTTTTGAATTAAAATGGTGCAAAGCATTGATTCAGGAATTTGATAAATTGATAAATTGATGAATGGTGCCCACAGTCTAGGCAACTATTTTAGGGTGCATATATTTGCCCCTCTTTGACTAATGTGTGATCATTCTGGGAACACATGTAGTCAAAGAATGCAGTTGAAGTGTGAGATCGATTTGGGATCACAAAACAACACAGACATCAACACCGTTGTAAATAAGTAATTGACATCATAATAAAGATAAGCTGATTGCAAAAAAAGGATAAGGTCAACACCGTTGTAAATAAGTAATTGACATGTCTGAGATAAGAATCTCAAGCAAGGTTTCCCCAAGTAAAACAAATGATAGGATTGATAAAGCTGAATCAAGGATTGAATTTTGATAGGTACTGCCCCCTCATGATCGAAATCAAAATGAGATAGAGGAGAAACAACAAATTGATAAACTTGATCAAATCAAACTAAAGATAAGGTTCTTGATGTAAGATGAAAGATATAAGGATCAAAGAACCAAGGTAGATCATCAAGCATGAAATATTATGCCCCATGGTTGAAGAAGAAGAAGAAGAAGAAGAAGAAGAAGAAGAAGAAGTGGGGTGAAAGCGAATGGAAGATAGAAGTTTGGAAGGGGTGGAAAGAAATGGAGAGAATGAAGAGAATTTTCCTTAAGAAAGAGAATGCCCCAAAATCAATCAACTATTTAAGATAGAAAATTTTTATTGAGATCACGAAAGAAGATAAGTAAATGAAGATCAGAACATGATCATAGTTGATTAAAATTTCACAAGAAAGATGAAGGAAAACCCTCGCAAACTCATAATGCAGCCTAAAATGAAAACTAACATGAAGTTTAGAAATGCAAGCTATATGAAAATGTAGAGGTGTACTTGCAATAGAGCAACTATAACGTAGGACTTTGTGTTCATCATTCATTAGAGAATGTTAAGGAACTTATTTTCATCATTGGGCCATTACTAACGGACATCGATAGATCACACAATCATCACTAGTCACAAGTGAAACTATTGAGATATGAATGTGATTTATATCGGTTTGGAATGTGGAAATATTCTAACATAAGCATCAAAGACATAAAGGTCAAGATGACTTTGCTGTTAGCTTACCCAATTTGATATAGCAAAACCACGCTCATATCAAGGCATAGAGGCCAGGATGACTAGTAGAATAGTTGTGCAAAAATAGTGAAGCATAAAGAAGGAAGCAAATATAAACATGTTTCATGCCCCAAGTCCTCTAGCTATGCACCCCGGAGAGACTTATTAGACAAGGACACTCAATGAAAATCAATAACAGTCAGCACACAAAGAAAAGATCATGACATAGCTCAAGCATTAAGTGTTGTGTTTAAAAAGTTAAGTGTGTTAAATGATACTGAGTTTTGAGGATAAGGATCGAAAGCCTTCAAGTAGGTAAGACCACATGACAAAACTAGGTAAGACCAAACTGATAAGTGTTGAAAAACACTTGATGTCAGGGATTGTATTAAAAAATACAGTTGGGGTGGTATTGAAAAATACCGTTTGTGAGATGTCCTAAAGACTAACACATCCAAGAGATCAAAGCTAACATAGTTATGCCCCCTAGATAAAGACAAAGACCAATTCCAGACCAAGGCAACAAGGACAAAGCATCATAGAGAAAGGCTAAGTGTTGACGACACGCACTAAGAAACAGGGTTGCAAAGGCCTCAAGTAGCGCCCATTTCTAGGTTTTCACCACTTAGATTTTATTACATTTTTTTCTCTTTCATTTTTTTCATTTTTTTTTCATTTTTTCAGGACTTTTTAATAATTTTTTTAAAATTTTTTCTACCAAGGCGCCTATTTTCAGGTTTTCACCAAGGCACTTTTTCCATTTGTTTTTGTTTTTTTTAACTTTTGAAATTTTTTTTTTTTTTTTACTTTTTGGAATATATAATTTTTTGTTTGAGATACATTAATGTGCCTATTGCTAGGTTTTCACTAAGATGATCATTTTTTCGGGACATTTTATGATTTTTAGAATTTTTGACAATATATCATTTTTTTGGATTTTTTCAGGATCAATAATCATGTACAAAGGATGCCCCTAGACAGAATGGGCATTAAAATCCCAAGAAAGATCACATTGTGCAGTCCCAATTCTTAGCAAGGTTGAGGATAGGAGGGATTAGCAAGCTAGTGGAAGAGATGGAAGATAGGAGAATGAAGAAGAATGAAGGGAAGAAATCTTCAAAGGCAAAATCCTCAAGAGTACCCAAGCTAGGGAAAAAGAAATATCATGTAAAGCATATCTGGACAAGAATGAAAGGCCAGCATAGGATAAGTCACAAAAGCGTAATGCAAGAGAAGGAAAGGATGCAGTCCAAAGGACTAGACATGTCAAGAGGCTTCATAAGACCTAAGGGGAAAAGGATAGCAATAGACAAAAATGAATGGAGGAAGATAGACATGAAAGGCTAAACATGAAAGGAATGCAAGAAAGATCATCATAAGATAGCTCACAAGATAGCCCAAATGTTCGTGTATAGATTAACATTGTCAAGATCAAAGAGAGAATACAAAATGGATGAAAGATGTAGAAGAACTATGCATGATTCCTAAATACTAGGTTTTCATCATCGTACCTATCCAAGGCATGACAAGGGAGTGGTTTTCACCATAGGACAAAATTATTTCTCTTTAATTTTTTTTTCTCTTTTTTTGGAAGAAGGCAAGCTTTTTAGATAATGCTCCTTGAAAGGATAAACCATGATACTCCAAAGATTCAAAATGATATGCTCAAAGATGCTAATAGGGAAAGGAAGATGAAAGAGAAAAAAATGGAGGATAAGGTTTTATGCAAAGCGAGTGAGATTGGAAGATAGGAGGAATAGACAAATGAGAAAAAAACATAGAAGGTAGAAGGATAGTGAATGGAAGGATTGTGAAAGGGTAGACGGAAAGGAAGGAAAGATCAATGTCAATATACACCTTGAAGGGTGGCGAGAGGATGGAGGAAATGTGAATGAAGAAATACGTGAAGGAATATGGTGAATGGACAACAGAGGTTGCGGTTTAGGCACATGGATTGAAAGAATGTTTTTGGAAGAAGATGAAGTGGAAGCCTTTGGAAGCTTGAATGTCAACTTCACTTGTTTCTCAATATGAGACTCTTTCAAGAGAGACTTTGGAATCCATATAGTCGTAGGCTTTTCATTTCTTTTTGATGATTTAGAGAGGATATCTTCAATGATGGATTTTGGAACCCATACTTGTCTTGTAGTTTTCTTCTTAGATATCTCTTTTGACTTTATGCCCCCATGTCGGTTAGAGGAGACATGGTGATCTTATTTTCTAGATGGATTCTTCTATTGCTTCTTTTTCTTGTATTAAACATTCAATTTTCTTTTAAAAGACTTGGGACTTGTGGAGGAAGAAGAAGAATATGACAGGTTTAGATGGGCGGATTGATGAAAAGGATTCAAGGGTATGCATCTATGTTGATCTTGAGGAAATATAGGAGATGGAGGGACCTAAGGACCCAAGATGGATGAAGAATTAGGAGGGTTAGGAAGGGAAAGTGAAGGGACACAAGAACCCAAGATGGAAGGAAAACATGAAGCCCTTAGTATTGGTGTAGGAGGTCCAAGGATGGACATGGAAGACGCAAAAGGATAATCAATAAGTTCATTGGTTTGTATATGACAACCAAAGACATCAGCATCTTTAGGGTGAGCATTAGGATTTTCAATAGGATCATGGAAGTGAACATGGAGTGGTAGAACAAGAAGATGGAAGACTTTGATCTTGACAAGGATCTTTGGATAGCATAAGTGCATAATGTTTCTCTTGATTTTCAATAGGCTTAATATTGGAAGTAACAACACCATTTTTAATAACCTTAATGGAAGTATCATCTTTGGAAAGAGTAAGTGGGGTAAGGTTATTTTGATTTTCAATAAGCTCAACGGTGTAAGTAGTAACTTGATCTTGCTTAGGAGAAGACTTAAGACATGGTGGAATGAATGAGAAAGGACGTGTAGGATCAAAACAACCATGAAATAGATAAGAGACATCATTAAAGGGATTGGATGACATGGAGCCACTTCTAAGGATAAGGAAGCATGTTGGAATTGTATGGGAGACTTGGGAAGAGATGGGGAAGGATTAGCTAAAGTAGGCATTATAGCATATAAAGGCTTAGGATCTTTAGGTTTAGCATTATTGAAAGTATTTGCAGACAAGTGAAGGTTAGCTTGAGTTTCTTTAAGAGGTAGCCCTTAAGGATAACGATAGGAAACTGCATGAAAAGCATTAGGACTTTTGTTGGATGAAGGATTTGTGGAAGATTTTGCAACTTTAGGAGATGTATGAGTATTGGAGGAACTCGAGGGTGGAAGGGAATCGTCACAAAACAATGGTTCATCATTAACATGATCTTTCTTGAGAGTGCAATCTTTATTTTCAGCATGAGAATACTTAGAGGAGAAACTCTTATGATATTTCAGTTTAAAATCAGTGCGGTGAAGTTTTTGTTCCTCAATAGAAGCATCAAAGAGGTATTGTCCACAAAAATCATCAAAGTCTTGTTCAAATTTAGAGTCATAGGGATCACCATCACAATCTCTCCAATAGGATTACCCATTACCTATAATAACAAGCGCATGACAAGGAGGACTCTTAGGAATAGGGGTGTTGTAGGTATCACTACATTGTCCATTATCATAGTCATCATAATCATCAGAGTCATAATAAATGGGATCATCAGAGTCATCAAAATGGGCATATCATTCTTCATGGAAGAGGTATCATAAGTATCATCATGTTGCTCATTATGGTATGCATTTTAATGAGAAGTAACACTCTTGGGAGAAGTAGAAGAAGAAGGAGATCGTGAAGAAGAGGAAAGTAAAGAACTAGTGGAAGAAGAAGACTTGGATGATGAGGAATGATGAGAAGACTTAGAAGATGAAATAAGTTTGGAAGAAGGAGATCATAACATGATCATGTACATGATTTTGGCAAAGACGTCTGATTCATTTGATTTTTGTCATATTTTTGCTAGGGATTCATCACTCATGTAATGTCTAGAAGGATCATTGGAGGAACAATATGTCATGAATTGATCAATGAGTTTGAGATCATCTATTGTCAAGAGACGTTCCTTAAGAAGATAGTGGAAATCCATGGTCCTAGAATAGGAGGAATCAAGCATGGGAGTGACAGAAGAGATGAATAGAAGAAGGTAGACTAGATAATAAGAGGGAAAGAAACAAGAATATGTGAAGATCTTAGGAAGAAGAGGAAGAAGCATGAAGGAAGAAGAGAAATGATGGAAATGGGAGACTAGGAAGACATGGGAGACGTGGAAGAAAGAAGACCAAGAGTCATTTTGTGCAAATTGATACCATTTAAGCTCATTTGGATGTTGAGCAACATGTCATAGCACTTTTGGGGAGATCTATTGAAGTTTTTATCACTCGGGAACTCAGATTTGTTCGTTTTAATTGACCAACTAGATGCATTAACAGTTTTTATCATGAATCAGGCACGCAAGACAACAATTAGGGAGTTCAAGAAATCAATGTCTTCAAACAATGAGCAAGGGACAAAGAAACCATGTACATGAACATGGATAGTGTCATAGTATTTCTACTCCATAAGAATGCTAGTTGTGTATGTTCTCAAAATATTTTCCAATCACGCACATAGTCCTAGAAAAGAAAAAGTTGGTTACACTATGGTCTTTAGTAATAGTTTGACTATGCAACTTTTACAATCTCAAGTGGGTGAAATGCAATCCCGGCACACCGAGGTTTTGACACAGTTTGAGAATTTAATCAATCAAGAGCTGTTGAGGAGATTTAACAACCCACAAGAAAATACACCCATGGAGATTTCTTCCAAAAAGATATTTATATAGCGGTTGTTCCTACCATGGAGAAAATGGCTATTACCGCTTGAGGTTTTGTCTACATGGTTTACCCAATAAATGGAATGTCACTACAGTTAACCCTCTCTAAAAAGGAAGACTCACAATATGAACCACATGGGGACTTGGTTTGGATTCAAGGGTTCCAAGTTTCTGATTCTCCCCAAAGGGAAAAGAGCATAATCCTCTAGCCTCTTCACCTCACCCAAACATAGAAAACAAGATTAATTGACCCACTAGATTTAAATCAACTCACCCAAGATAAAATCAACAACAATGACCACCAATCTCAAGAGAGAAAGTACTAATCAAAGTTGAAGACTAAACCAAGTGAGATAATAAAAAATCCTTCCCTATCTACAAGGGGATCTATCATCAAGAAGAGCTTTGCATGTAAGACAAGTGAATGAAGCTCACTCTCTTAAGATCTCCATAAATAGTGTTCATAGGGCCTAATTACTATGTGAAACATATATGCAAGAAAGCAAATCTAGGTCCATTTTTAGAGCACCGATTGGAAATGTGATCTATGAAAGCAAGAAAAACACTCAAGTAATCACATGAGATGTTGATTTTATTTCTAAAATCCAAATATTATAGAGATGCAAAAAAATACCTCAAGTCCAAAGCAACGTGAGAATTTTGTTATTTATCCACGCAAGTCCAAACAATCCCCATGAATTCTCCAACAAGCAAGACAAAGCAAACAAGCAAACAAGATATGCAATGTTTATTCATCTTATGAAAACCCTAGGGTTAGATCTAAAAATCAATTATTATGAGCAATAATAACCATAAAATAATCCAAATGAAAACTCATATCATGCATTGAACCATGTGAAAAATAAGTGCAAGCTAATCATTAAATGCCTTTTTTTTAATTTAGATTTTTGACCTAGTCAACAAGATTGGACAAATATGACATGAACTCGGATCCTAAACCCTAAATATAGAAAAGAGACCCATGTTAAAAAATAGAGAACTTTCTAAAAATGTCTGAATTTTAAAAAGATCTTTTCATTGTGCCCTAGGGAGCCATTTTCCCAAAATAGACTAGTTTTCATAAATTGACCAAATGAGCTATGATATTGCATCCAAATTTAAAAAACAAAGAATAGAACCCCTGTAGAATTTAAAGACCTTTCTGAAAATGTAAAAATTTCTAAAAAATATGCTGATTTGTGCTAAAAATTAAGGTTTTATGAAAAAGAAGGAAAAAATTATAAAAAATTCAAAATACCTTTGAAAAATCTAAATTTTTTACTGAAGCTTCTCTAATATATCGTCAACCTGCAAAACAACATTCTGACCAAAACTTGAAGCAGTTTAGGAGATATGATCAAATATTTAAAAAAACCCTAGGTTTTTTCTTCAACTCATCTTGCACAAGGGTTAGGTTTGACAAACTTCAATAAAATAACCATGTAAATATTAGAAAAGCTGAAAATCTAAATAAAATGAAGAAAAATCAAGAGCATCATGCCCCATGGTGGGTGCCAAAAAATGTGTGCTAACAATGTGTCACACTTCTATGAATCATTCCATTCAAGGTTGCTCAAGAATGAGGCCTCAAATATCGACTCATAGCTCCCTAGTCATGGAGTGCAAAGGTTTGTGATGGAGGCCCTCAGATTGACCTAGCTGTGCCCCTGCAAGTACACCATGAAATGGGAAATTCAAAGGGAAAAAGCAAGGATGCTAGTCTCCATGATCATCCAATATGCAATGAAACGAAAACTATTCCATATGATTGCAATGCATGAAAGGAAATTAATCTAAATCATAACAATGCAAGATTAATTTATCAAAGGAAATATGAATTTAATCTGATATGAATATAATCTACATGAATAGCCATGGATGCAAGAGGAATAAGACAAGAAGAGAGAAGTTGCAATATCCAAGCTCAAGTACTCAAATTCTCCTCCAAAATTACTCTCCAAACCTACAGCATAACAATAGCATAAAATCTTAATTATCAAATGAGAAGGAGAGGTTTCCTTTTAAAGAGAAATGGACAGTAGAGATTAAGAGGCAAAAATCCCACCACTTAGGAAGATGTCTAGAAAAAATAAATTTATTTATTTTTATTTAATTTATTTCCTTTTTCAACAAAGAGGTATTTAAGTGGGGTTTTATTTAATTAAAAGAGGGATTTTATTTTAATTAAATAAGATTATTTAATTTGATTAAAAGAGGGGATTTCTTTATAATTAAGTGAATTAGAATAATTTTATTTAATTAAATGGGAGGAATTTCATTAAAAGGGAGATTAAATCTTTTAATTAAATAAAAAATTATCAAACCTTATGAAATATTGAAATAATTGAATTAATTATGATTTGATCAAGGAAATTGATTTGAATTAAAAAATTTCAAAGCATTGATTTAGGAATTTGATAAATTGATGAATGGGGCCCACAGTCTAGGCGACCATTTTAGGGTGCATACAATTTAAAACATGAAAACTAAAGATCAAGGTCAAGTTGTAAACCTTGGATCTAAGAGTTAACATTGTAATGCGTGATTCTAAGATAGGTCAAATACTTGTATAAATATATGCTCAATATATTGTGAACATGTTGTTGTTCGATGATGATTGTAGCCACTGAGATAATCTAAAGACGAGACAAGATATTTCATGCACAAGGACAGAAATAGATGAAATGAGTTTCAACAATAAGAACATAGGCTACTGACGAGCAGAGAAAAGGTATTCATCAATCACTATAGGTGATATTATTATTATGAGAGCTTTAATGGATTTCTGATCAGAAATTATAGATTTCATATAGTCAGGTCAATCATATGTACTCATTCTAACAAGTGTAGTACACTTAAGAAATCCTTTCAAGAAAGTTGGACCTAACAGTCCTGTTGTAAATCTCTTAACCGAGTGCACACTCAAATCAGTGTTGTTAAAGCTCTTAACAGAGCAGTTCTTAATAGGTCTCCACTTTAATACTCCTAATAGGGTAGATCATCAGAAGTGATCAACTGTAAGCCTTTATCATCTCCCTTCCATTCTACAGATAGTGAAGTTTTGTGGGTGCCATTCCCACCACAATTTTTACTTCCTAATAGGAGTTTTCTGTGATATCATATCTTGTGTTATGTGTTTATTACTTTCATGAATGTTTCTATGAATTTTTCAAACAATTAAAGATTATGAATTAATGTTACATGCATAAGAAGAACAACAGTAATGGTCGGTAATACAGTAAAGAATGATCACTAATGATGAATGGTGAAAAGAGTTAAAAGTTTTATAGGTACTGATTCACCCCTCCCCTCTCAGTATTACTTCCCATATATCCCAACACAAATATGGGTTAGAAACATGTTTTATTCATAAACATAGCTTTTGGGAATATTTGGTGAGTTTTTAAACTCATTTGCATAGCTTTGCAATAAATTGTCAAAAGTTGCATTTTGCAACTTTGCAACTTTTGAAATGTTGCTTGGACAACATTGCGAATTTGGACAAACTGACCAAGAGGATCCCTAAGGGGAAAATAAATAATTGACCACCCTATTTAAGACATTCCTTGACCTGGTAGCAAGGCTGGATGCCCATTGTACGGATTGAGTTTTGGGAAGCACTAAGGAACATGTGATTTTGTGTTTAATTTTGGAGGTTTTTTTTATTATAGTAGGGTTTTAATGGATTAGGATTGGAACTGTAACTCATGCATGTTGTAGGGTAGATTCTTATTTTATTCTATGTGGCATAGAGTAGGTGTTTTGTATAGTTTAAAGTTCTTTTTGTAAATACTTTAGGTTCTTCACTATCACTGGTCTTAGATCATTATCCCACCATGTACTATATATATCCCTTTGGTATTTTTGAATAGACTCCATGTGTGTAAATAAAATAGGAGTTGGTTCCCTCAAAACTAGAGGAGCTATTTTTAATGTCTTTCCCTAGGTGAGTGAGTGGTGAGCCTGGCGAAGGAAGACCAAGGTGTAGTAAACACAAATTGTAGAGGTGGATAGATAGGAGAAAAATTCCTATTGGAATTGAAAGATAGGAGTCTTACCAACATTTGGTAAAGAGGAAGAGATTGGAAAAATAAATTTGGTGGAGTGAAAACTTGTTAATTTGTAGAGGGGCTAGGAACAGCCTAAAAGCCCTTAATTTGGCTCACTTTGAGTTAGGGCACTGTACAGCCAGTGGTGACCCCAAAACCCAAAAAATCCTTAAGGGGTAGGAATATGAACCAAGGATCCCAAGAAAATATTTAGGGTTTCTTTGGAAGGATTGGGAGTAAATCCCTGATTTCTGAGAGAAGGAGACCTAATTGGGCTAGTAGCCTTTTATGACTAATTTTGAAGATCAGTGAAAGCGACTTTTTAGTGGAACTAGGTAGACTCTGAATACCCCTAGTAGGCTAGATTGAAGTCCCTAGGAGACCTCTACACCTCTATAAGACTATTTAAATAAGCTAGAGTTTAGAAGTCTTTAAGGTGGTTTAAAGGCTAATGGCTATTGTTGCAAGATTGCATCAAGTTCTGACTTGATAGTAGGAACTTTCATTATAGTTGGGTTGGTTAGGTAAACCAAGGGATCATAATTAAGCAAAGATCCTATAGGTGACAAGAATAAACCTGAGAAGTCTTTCAAGAATACTAAGAGCTTGACTTAATTATTCAGATCTAAAACACATTACATTATCTACCACTATAGTTTCTAGAAAATGAAACCTGGTGAGGATATTCTACAAAATAAAGTCAATTACAACTTTACTAGTGGCTCTTTTAGTGGGAATAGCTTAAACCCACTTAGTAAAATAATCAGTTGCCACTAGAATCCATAAGTGTGTTAGAATAACTGAGAGGGGAGGGGGGTGAATTAGTGGCCTCAAAAATTAATCCTTAAATCAACCCTCAAAAATTATTACCACATTTATAAGCCTCTAGTTATATTCAGTCTGACAAGATGATTTCCTTGAAATACTTATATCAAATTACTACTTGTCAAAATGCTTTGTAAAACCTTCTACTATATGTTTACCGATAATAAGTCTATTCATTTACCAAAACAAAGTAAATAACTAGTGTATACCAATCAATCCAGATTTACTTATGTGAAATGCAAAACAATAAAGTAATGACTCATAGACACATGAAACATGGATTTTTAACATGGAAACCTTGTTAAGGGAAAAACCACTAGGACCAATACCCCAAGTTTTCACTCTTCTGAAGTGAGTTCGATTAAGAGCCAACCCTGTTAAAGGTTACAAACACACTGTGTGACCTTATTAGAGAATTTAAATGAATAGTTTGTCACTTAGTATCTGGAATCTAATTCTACCATCCTTGATCAAACACTCTCTTGGCCTATCATGTAGAAACTGATGAAAGATCAGATTCACAGAACCCGAATACACCTGCATGCAAATGACCTAATACAAAGATGAAGAATGAAAAGGAAAAAGAAGAACTCAGATGTTTACTCAAAATGTGTGAGCAAAATTATCAACTGAATTAATGAAAAGCAATTACAAAGTTTGACCTTATAAAGGTGAACGAAACCCTAAAGGGGAAATACTAGGTTGTACATTATTAATTAAGAGTTAATTAATAATGCACCTAAGAGATGCTTAAGCAACTAGAGTAAAATGAAATAATACTCTAACACCCCCCCTTAAGCTGAATGCAGGGAGAAAGAAGACCTAGCAAGACTAAGAAAGCAAGAAATGGGTCCCGACAACAAGGCCTGATCAGGTACCCAAAACAAGGAAATCTCTGTAAACCGGAGACAAAGGAGAAAACCCAGTGGGAAAAACCCCTCTCCAAAAAGAGATATAAAAGCAAGCAAAGAAAAAAGGCATGACTTCAAGAGACTATCTCAAAGCCAGTAGTACAATGCGTGCTGCTAACCCCCCCGAGAGAGAGGGTCGAGGCTCCAAAGCCCCCCAGAATGAAAGAACCCATGGAGCAATGAGAAAACCACTGTGACTCCAATGCAGAGGAGTGAAGGTTAGTGGGTGTTGAAGAGGTGACCTCAAA
>MU226705.1:261592-277748 GCA_018584345.1 Thuja plicata
CGGAGACAAAGGAGAAAACCCAGTGGGAAAAACCCCTCTCCAAAAAGAGATATAAAAGAAAGCAAAGACAAAAGGCATGACTTCAAGAGACTCTCTCAAAGCCAGTAGTACAATGCGTGCTGCTAACTTTGGGCATATCCAATGCTACTTTGTATGATCAAACTTTTTGATACTCCTTGGGATGTATCTCAATTAGAATAGAATTTTAAGTCTTGATCGGTTAAGAGACTTGATGCTTCAGTGGTTAAACTGAAACAGTAAATTGATTTGTTCACATATACAACTAGAATTAGAGATTTTTAGATCTATTGTAAGTGCATTACCTTTCTGATCAATGTTATCAGTTCAATATCTTTGCTCCACATTGTTCTACTCTATGATGTTGTGTCACTATTTGTCGGTGTCTGTAGAATTTAGCTCTTTCCTTAGCTTGATTGATCAGGTCTAAATGAAGACTTTCTTCTCCTTTAGAATCTCTTTAGCATCTATTCTCTTGTCACTCCCCTTATTCACTTTTAATAATCTTGTCTCTTATATAGACATGATATCACCGTTTCTTGGATTTCTTTATCTTGGCGTGATCTACAATTCTCACCAATTAGATTTAAAGAAAAACTCCCGATTTATATCATAGAGATCTTCTTGCCAACTGGACTAAGTAGCTTTAAATCCTTTACTTATCTCTGGCTTTATCTTGTTGATTAAAATAGTCATAAGTAACAGTTAAGTCTATATTTAGCTCTTGAAAGCTAAGAATCTTGTCATTTCTAAACTCTTTGTTCTGTCGATCAATACTTCAATTAGTCATCAGTGATAACTGACTGTTCTATTAGTGTGACTTCAGTTGTCTTAGGGATCTCCATCCATTAGGAAACACTATAATTATGTCCGTCGGGTTACTCTTTGATTTTCTCATTGGGAAACACTGTGACTTTGCTCATCGATAATGCTATGAATTTTCTCGTCAGGTAACACTATGACTTTGATCTCATTGGTTTACTCTATCCATCGGTGTGCACTCCATCAGTGTATATAGTCACTTTGTGAATACTTAACTTTTATGCATTACTGATAGCATAGACTTTGTTCCATTGGTCCTTTGAAGTCTTTAGTAGTATGTACATGACCATACAGATTATATCAAGTTGACATTAATGACAATACAATACATTAACTGATTTAATGTCTTGCATTAACTTTAGGTATCTTAGTGATCATCAACTTAACATATACAAACATTTAATCAGTTGTAGTTCATCAATCTCTCCCTTTGGAATTGATGGACACACACTACATTATCACACTATATTATCACTAATACAATATGAAATATAACAGTTGAATTTCATCAAACTACCAATCTTATGTATTATAACCGATACAAATATCTGGTCGTTGGTAATCTTATGTGAGCTTAGATTTGATTCTTGCATCTCTCTTTCTGTCTTTAATCCCTTCACTGGATGGATGTAGAATCTTTCTTCGTCTAATGTGATGTGTTCTCTTCTTGTGTCAAACTCTCTCCCTTTGACTGTTCTTTCTTTTGATATCTCTTTTCTCTCTTTTCACCAATTCTCTCTCTTTGTATGTACTCTCCCTTTCTGGTTACATCTCTCCCTTTGGATAATGTGATGGATATAATGTCTCCCTAATGTGATAATGGATATAATCTCTCCCTTTGATAGCAATGCCAAACAAATATTTGATAGTAATTCCAAACAATCCTTTCTATCCATATTATACTCCTTGAATTTTCCAATCCATCAGCAATATAACAACTCTAGTGCTTGGAGTAGATAAATACCTTGCTATGTATAGATGTATCTTTGAATTCCATCTATTTTATTGCATCAACATGAATGATATTATGATAATATGTAGGCTGATGTAGCCTTCTAGTCATCTTACTGACCAGTAGACAAGGGTTTTACCCCTAGTATTTTTCTCAAGTACTCGAATGCATCCTTGGGAAGTGGCTTGGTGAAGATATAAGCTAATTGTTCCTGTGATTGCACATACTCAAGTATAACCTCCTTTTCTTGAACTTTTTCTCTCAAATAATGATACTTGATAGCAATGTGCTTTGTCTTAGCATGCATGACTGGATTCTTGGAAATGTTTATTGCACTGGTATTATAACAATAGATAATTATTGGTTCAATAATTTTCATATGCATACCTTCTAGTAACTATTTGATCCATACAATATTTGAGAAGTTTTTAGAAGCAACAACATACTATGCTTCTATAGTAGAATGAGAGATGCATCCTTGCTTCTTGTTGATCCATGTGACAAGTCCATCACCCATAAAAAGTGTTCCTCCAGTTGTGCTCTTTCGGTCATCAATGTTTCCAGCCCACTCAGCATCGGTAAAGACCTTAAGTTCAAATTTTCCTTCTCTTCTATACCATAATCCATAGTCCTCAGTATTCTTCATATATCTTAGGATTCTTTTCATAGCATTCATATATGATTCCCTTGGATTAGCAGAAAATATTTCAACTATTCCTACTGCATGTGCAATATCTCATCTAGTATGTACAACATACATGAGTTTATCAATCATAGATCTATACAAAGTCTGATTTACCTTAGGTGACTTGTCCTCCTTTGTCAGCTTACATTGAGTTTCCATCGGTGTTCCAACTGGTTTGGAATCTTCCATCTTGAATATTTTTAGCACTTTCTTTATGTATTTGGATTGTGTAATGAAAATGCATTCATCTTGTTGCATGATCTGTAGACCAAGAAAGAACTTGATCTCTCCAAACATAGACATCTCAAAATATTTGCTCATTTCATTTGCAAATGATTTGCATAGCATATCATTGCCTCTGAATATGATGTCATTAACAAATATTTCATTAATCAAAATGTTAGCATCGGTATCTTTCTTCAAATAAAGATTACTATTTTCACTGGTTCTTACAAATCCAATACTTATGAGATAGGAATGAAGTCTTTCATGCCAGGATCTTGGTGCTTGTTTCAATCCATACAAGGCTTTGTGTAGTCTACATACCATGTTCCTCTTGTCTTGATCAACAAACCCTTCTAGTTTCTCAATGTATACCTCTTCCTCAAGTATTCCATTCAAGAATGCATACTTGACATCCATTTGGTATACCTTGAATCCTTTACATGTAGCATAAGCAAGCAATATTGTCACTCCTTCTTTCCTAACAATGGGTGCATATTTTTCTCCATATTCAATCCCTTCTTCTTGTGCATACCCATTGCATACTACTCTTTCTTTGATTCTAGTGACTTCTCCATTCTCATTTAATTTATTCTTGAATATCCATTTTGTACCGATGACATTCTTGTCATCTGGTCTCAGTACAAGTGTCCATGTCTTTTTTTTCTCAATCTGCTCAATTTCTTCATTCATGGTGCTAATCTATTCTTCATTATCAAGTACAACACTGATAGATTTTTGCTCAAAATCACAAATTAGACATCTTGCGTTTAGAGACTTACTTCTAGTTCTCATACCAGCTTTCTTGTCTCCTATGATCTGGTTCCATGGATGGTTCCTTTTGACATATCTGGAAAGTATAGGTTCAATTCTTTGTCTATCATCTTGATCATCATTGTGTCCTTCATTATGATCTCCATCACTTGGTACATCATTTTGTGCAATATCCTGATTTTCTGTATTTGCAGCCTAGTGCTCAGGTGAAATAATCTTTTTTTTAGGAGCTATGCATTGTTGCTCGGGTAGAGTGTCAGGTTCTTCATTGTAAACAAACTTGTTGTAGTCCTCTAGTTCTTTTGTGCTTTCATTTTCATTCTTCTCTGCAAATTCATCTATCTTTACATTTGCACTTTCAACAATTTTGTTAGAGGCTTTATTTAGACATTTGTAAGCCTCACTCTTGGTGGAATACCCTAGAAAGATACCTTCATCAATTTTGGAGTCAAGCTTTCCATTTCTATCATCTTTTAGATATAACATTGACTACCAAATACTTTGAAGTAACTTACATTGGGTGTGTAACCATACCATATCTCATAGGGTGTCTTCTTGGTGTCTTTCTTCAATTGTACTATGTTCAATGTGTAAACAATAGTATTGACAACTTCCCTCCAGAATATTTGGGTGATGCCTTTCTCTATCATTAGTGTCCTTGCACAATCACCAATGGATTTGTTCCTTCTTTCAACAATTCCATTTTGTTGTAGTTGTTCTTAGTGTAGAGACCTGTCTTTTGATTCCATTCTCATTACAAAAGTTAGTGAATTCATCTGAAATAAATTCCCCTCATCTATCTAATCTTAAGCATTTCAATTCCTTACCACTTTGTTTTTCTACCATTTCTTTGTACCATTTAAACATCTTGAATGCTTCTGATTTATCTTTTAGAAACATAACTAGCATCATTCTAGAGTAATCATAAACAAAGAGAATAAAATATCTATCAACATAGTAACTCTTTCTCCTCATGGGTCCACATAGATCAGTATGGACTAATTCTAGAATGACATCAGATGTATGGGTTTTTCTTTTGAAACTAGACTTTATCATCTTACCTTTTTGATAATTTTGGCACATGATATTTTTAGGCTTAGTCATCGTTGGTAAGCCTCTTACATTTTTCTTTTTTCTTATCTTTATCATGTTGTCAAAGTTTACATGACACAATATTTTGTGCCACAACCATATGTCTTAGTTTTTAGCCATTAAGCAAGTGGTGTTAGTATCATTCAGTTATGTAGGCACACTTTCAATACACCATTTAAAAAAAAATTAAAGTCGTCACCCATTAAGGATTCCCCTAATGTGTTCTTAGAATTTTTCCCTTAACAATGCTTCTATGAAGTTTCCATGTTCAAGGTTGTCCAAAATGCAAAGAAGCTCTTTTCCAAATTCCCGCAATGGAGAAGTGAGATGGTCATTTTCCGTCGGGAGAAGCTCTTTTCCAATTTTCCGCAATGGAGAAGTGAGATGGTCATTTTCCGCCAGGAGAAGCTCTTTTCCAATTTTCCACAATGGAGAAGTGAGAAGGTCATTTTCCTCTAGGAGAAGCTCTTTTCCAATTTTCTACAATGGAGAAGTGAGATGGTAAGAAATGCGTAGCGGAAAATCCATTTTCTGCTACGCTCTTCGTAGTATAGATTGCTGAAAAAATCAGTCTCAGTGTGGGGGCTATATCCTCCAAAATAACCATTGGATCTTGCTAAGATTCAAGTATGTTGGTGATAGACTAATTTTGGCCATCCTCACTGGAGTGATTGAAGAGTTTGTATTTGGTTCAAAATTTATTCATCTCTGTGTAAGTCTATCCAGAATAGCAAGAATATCAAATTGAATTATGCTTTGAAGGAACGAGTATTGTGTGTCTAAAGAAAGACAGTTAAAGATGTACAAATTCATTAGTATTATTGGAGTATATAAATATTTAGAGAATTTGACCAATATTCATGGGGATAATGACACTCGTCATATAATTATGCCCATTTATTAAAAATTATCACAGGTAATGAGTTGCAAAAATTTTGTAAGATCAAGAGATATGATTAAAAAGTCTTAAAGGAGGAAGTTGATTGGAAATAAAATAAAGATTTTAATACTTTATTCCTTCATGTTCAAATAGAAAATGAGGAAAGAATTAGTTATGAAAATTGAAAAGTCACCGAGAGAAGCAGAACGGTTGCTAGAGAATGCTATTTATTGTAAATCCTTTTTCGAAAGAGGGGTTCTTCTTTTATGCAAGAGTAGGAAGCACTGGAGTAGAGGGGAGACAATATTTTCTTTTATGCATTTCATTTCATAGCATTAGAGGTTGAAAGTTTTGATTTTTATAATAGATTTGACAGAGGTTGTGAGAAAATAAAATCAGAGTATTCTTATTCGTTGTGTTTGATACAAAGAGGGGTTTTATTTTGAATCGGAGCATTTGGTTATTACTTTTATGTTTATAATCAATCAGAGTATTGTTGTATTCAATTTTGGGCATTATCATCTTGTGTTAAGTACTGGATGGGATTTAGATCGTAGTATTTGTAGACATTCCTATTACAAAAATTGGGATTACTTAACCTTCATTTTCATTTTAGTTTCACTACATTTGCATAAGTAGCATTCATATTGCATTACCAATGATGGGGAGTCATAGGAAATGTGAATACTTGGAGTTGGCTAGGTTTAGAACTAAATTTACTGTCTGAGTTAGTTCTTTCTAGGGCTGGCTTGGTTTTCCTCTTCCGTTTTTAGGGTAATAACATACCTAGTTAGTTTAGGAATAAAACAAATTTATTGAATATCATTCGTAAGGGAGCTATACCTTTCAATTCAGATGAAATCTATCAATCTATTGATAGATTATCCAACTATTGGTATCAGATTGTTTCTCACAGGTTTGGGAATTTGAGAGTTAAATTGAAAATAAAAATTTGTTTACCAACAGATTTTTGGTGACTCTACTAAGGAGACAGAAAACAAGATTAGTGTTGAAGATTGTTTCCTCAGTTTTATTATTATCATCTCTATTGTCTAGAGATTGGCGACTCTATTTTGATTCTCATAATTTTTGGTTGAAGAGTCCAGTGCTTTCATTTTTTAGAATTATTATTATCTCTACTTCCAGGAGATTGGTGACTCTGATTGAAAAAGACAATGCCCATTAAAGTTGTGAAAGGAAGAAGCCTAGATCCTTCTTTTATTGAACTTCATCAAACACATGATCTAGTATTATGTGATTTGTTTGATGCTTTTAGAGAAATAATTATTCACGGGAGAAAAATTTATTTGAACATTGAAGAAGATCATGCACCAGTTCTTTTATGGAGAAGTATTTGTGTCAGGTATCATAAGATGAAAGAGTTGGAAGTGAAAACAAAGTTGTTGCAGCATTGTGAGAAAAGAGTGTTGCAGTTAAGTGAAGAATTGAAGGTGGATGATGAAGTTTCAGAAGTTCCACATGACCTTGTTTCTTATAATTTTTCCATCTTGAGCAAACAAGAGGTTCAGCCACAAAATAAAACTAGAAAGATGCCTACAGCCAAAGAGATAAATGTTGAAAGTGATCCAAATCTAAAATTTCTTTTGACTGCTTTTAAACAAAGTATTATTGAAGCTAAAAAGAAAGAATTGAGCTTCTCCAAAGATCATCAATCTTCCCTAATGCTGAACTGCGTGATTCAAAGATATTTTAATACTGAAGATCAAAGAAAAGGGGAATTTGTTCTAGCAAATATGCATGAAGAAAAATAAGTAAGGAAACCATATCTAAAGATTTCTTTGTTCTTGAAAAGCAAGAAGTACTTAAGTTTCTAGAAGGACAAATTTCCATGGAGAAAGGCATCTTTGACAGCGGCAAGGAATTGGTAAGCAAGGTAGAAATTGAAAAAGAGATCTTTGATAGTGGCATAGAAATGGTAAGCAAAATAAAAAAAGAAGATTTTCCCATGCTTTCTTTTTGTCCTAATATTAAGAGCTTCAAATTTGATAAAAATAGTGATGATTCTCTGCATAAAGTTTCTTATGAAAATCATCCTTTAGTTTATGCACAAGCGGAATATGAAACTTTCAAGTTTGAAGAAGCTAATAGTAACGATGATTTTCAATCTACACAAGTTTATGTTGATGAGCTTGTCTTAGAATTGTTTTCTTTCGAAGAGAATGTCAAGTTGAATCTTCTTGATGAAATATGTATTGATGATAAAAATGAAGCATGTTTTGATAAAAATTCTTCTAAGTTTTAGAATGTGGTTGAAAAAGAAGATGCAAGAACAAATTTTGTACAAGAATTTTCTATGGCTAACAAAATATTGCAGCATCATGAAGAATTCGAAATGTTGGATTACATTTTTCTCTATCATGAAATAGAAGTAAATCAAACCTTGATGTCTGCCAAACAAAGGTCCTCTTCTATAGTTGATTCAGGTACAAAATATTTGAATTGGGATAAAGATTTTTTAGACTTGATAGCTTCAAAGAATAATGAAGATATTTGAATCCAGATTGAATCATTATATTTTATTCTTGATTTGAAATCTGAAAGTGTTATTAAAGATAAATGTGATACATGTGAGTATGAGGCAATATAATTTTCAAAATCATTTGAACATTCTGATTTTGTCAACCTTGATTTGGATACTGAAATCTTTGTTAAAAATGATACTGTCAAAGTAAGTGAATGTGAATATGTTTCAGAATCTTTTGAATATTTCTCCTCTTCACAAATAATGGTCAAATATATGAGAAGTGATGTGCATGAGAGTGTAGAAGAATCAGAGATTTATGATGAGGCATGGGTGTTCGGAAGATGCTTTTGGGTCACTAAGTTTTGGCACCTTGTTAGTTTTTCTTTCAGTGATGAAGAGTTCATCAAGGGATCTTGGTTTTGGTTCAGTCTTGTGAAGCATGATCCACTTTTCCAGAAAGGATTATTCTTCTCTTTTAGGGTTAATGGTAGTGCTCCTATCAAAATTTTAGGTATTAATCAAGCCTATATCTCTGTCTTAAATGAAATATTTTCAGATTTGTTGAAAGAGAAATGTGATGAGGTTATCTTAGTTGAGATTTATCCTGAGCTTAAAAAAGAAAATTTGTATACTGAGAACGTCATGGATGCTGGAAATTTTGGTAGTCTCAAGTGTTTGGATAATAAAGATGATATGATGTTTTCTTTGGAGATATTCGAGAGATGTTTGTTTCAGTTTAAGGTTGGAAATGGTCCTGAATCTTATATTCAAAAAGATAAAGAAGGGTTAGGAATTTATGATGGATCCTGGTTGTTTGGAAAGTGTTTTTGGGTCACTAATTTCTTGCACTATGGTAGTTTGGTTTTCATAAATAAAGAGGCTATCAAAGAGTTTTTGTTTTGGTACAGCTTGTTAAGGCATAATCCACTTTACCAGAATGGCTCATATTTTTCCTTGCCAGTCAATGGTCATGTGAGTTATCCATGCTCTCTTTGCTTTTGATGAGGCCTCCTCACCATGTTTATAAATAAGTTTTCCTCCACAATTGAAGTGTGCTTAGCTTATCCTTTCCCGGTTGTGTGTTTCCAGTTGTTTTCAGTTTTGGTTTTGGGCATTGCTCCCTTCCTCCCTCCCAACAAGCAGCTCTTTGTTTGTCCTCTTTTCTCCTAGACTATGTAGCCCACTGGATAAGGCACTTGTCTTTTTCCAGAGATGTTGGATTCTTTATGTACTTTGCAGCACATAATCCCCATTAAGAGCCACCTATAGGCGCACTTTCAGTACACCATTTAAAAAAAAAATTAAAGTCGTCACCCATGAAGGATTCCCCTAATGTGTTCTTGGAATTTTTCCCTTAACAATGCTTGTATGAATTTTCCATGTTCAAGGTTGTCCAAAATGAAAAGAAGCTCTTTTCCAAATTTTTGCAATGGAGAAGTGAGATGGTCATTTTCCGCCGAGAGAAGCTCTTTCCCAATTTTTCACAATGGAGAAGTGAGATGGTAATTTTCTGCCAAGAGAAGCTTTTTTCCAATTTTCTGCAATGGAGAAGTGAGAGATGGTCATTTTCATTCAAGAGAAGCTCTTTTCCAATTTTACACAATGGAGAAGTGAGATGGTAAGTAATCTGTAGCGGAAAATCCATTTTGCACTACACTTTTCACAATACAGATTGCTGAAAAACTCAGTCTCAGTATGGGGGCTCTATCTTGCAAACTAACCATTGGATCTTTCTAAGATTCAAGTATGTTGGTGTTAGACTAATTGCAACCATCCTCACCAGAGAGATTGAAGATTTTGTATCTGATTCAAAAGTTATTCATCTTTGTGTAAGAGTCTATCAAGAATAGCAAGAATATCAAATTGAATTATGTTTTGAAGGAACCGGTATTGTGTCTAAAGAAATATAGTTAAAGATGCATAAATTCATTAGTATCATTGGAGTATATGAAGATTCAGATAATTTGACACATAGTAATGGGGATAATGGCACTCGTCAAATAATTATGCCCATTCATTAAAAATTATCATGGGTAATGAGTTGTGGAAATTTTGTAAGATCAAGAGATATGAATAATTTTATGAGAAGCTGGAAAGTCTTAAAGGAGGAAGTTGATTGGAAATGAAATAAATATTTTAATACTTTATTCCTTCATGTTCAAATAGAAAATGAGGAAAGAATCAATTATGAAAACTAAAAAGTCACCGAGAGAAGTAAAACGTTTGCTAGAGAATGTTATTTATTGTAAATCCTTTTTCAAAAGAGGGGTTCTTCTTTTATGCAAGATTAGGAAGTGCTAGAGTAGAGTGGAGATAGTATTTTATTTTATGCATTTTATTTCATAGAATTAGAGGTTGAAAGTTCTAATTTTGGTAATAGATTTGATAGAGGTTGTGACCAAATAAAATCAAAGTATTCTTATTTGTTGTGTTCGATACAAAGAGGGGTTTTATTCTGAATAAGAGTATTTGGTTATTAATTTTTTGTTTATAATCAATCAAAGTATTGTTGTATTCAGTTTTGGGCATTATCTTGCATCTTGTGTTAAGTGTTGGATGGATTGTAGATCACAGTATTTGCAGACATTCCTATTATGGAAATTAGGATTACTTAACCTTCATTTTCATTTTAGTTTCACTGCATTTGCATAAGTAGCATTCATATTGCATTACCAATGCCGGGGAGTCATAGGAAATGTGAATTCTTGGAGTTGGGTAGGTTTAGAACTGAATTTACTACTTGAGTTAGTTTTTTCTAGGGCTGGATTGGTTTTCCTCTTCCATTCTCATGCTAAGAACGTACCCAGTTAGTTTAGGGATAAAAAAAATTCATTGAATATTATTCGTAAGGGAGTTGTACCTTTCAATTTAGAGGAAATATATCAAGCTAGTGATAGATTATCCAACTATTGGTATCAAAATGTTTCTCATAGATTTGGGCATTTGAGATTTAAATTGAAAAGAACAATTTGTTTACCAACAAGATAGAATACGTTACCTTTTGTCTGCTCACCAATACCAATCAACTTTCTTGATTCATTGAAGATCTTTTCCTTCTTATTTTCAAATGCCACTCTATGACCTAAATTATTCAACTGAGAAACACTCAATTGATTATAATTCATTCCTTTCACCCAATAAGCATTTTCACCTTTTATCAGGTTATTCAACATTTTGGTTCATCTAGCTTCAACTAGAGAAGGTGTATCATTACCCATTTTTACTGAACCACCATTGTAGTATTCAAAAGTCTCAAAATTTTTTTGTCACCGGTTAGATGGTGAGTGCAGCCACTATTTATGATCCAGACATAATTTTTACTAACTTTAGATATAAGTGCAGTTTCTACATACCTTTCTTCATCATCACCTGAATCATCTTTTACTACCACAAACACCATCTTGATGTCTTCATTAGATTCAGTGTCAGTATCTCATCTTTGCATTTATCTAGGTAGCTATCCTTCTTCCCTTTGTCCTTGTAGTCTCATGTATCTCTTCTTTTTGATTGTTGGTTGCTTCTGTAATCTCGGTTATCACCTCTGTCAAACTTCTTTTCAAATGACCTGTCAATACTTCTGTCATCTTTTCTCCTGTTAGGACATCTTTTAGCAAAGTGTCCAATCTCTTTACAATTGAAACATACAAGTGGTAATTTACCTTTGTATTTACCTTTTCCTCTCTGCATTCTTCTTTCCATAAGTGCTTCAATTTCATCAATATCTTCTTCTTCACTTTCACTATCACTATCTTTTCTAATAGTGTGTTTATGACTTGATTTACTTATTCTCATAGAATATTTGAATGCAAAATCTATGTTTGGTAAGACACTATTATCAAAATTATTCATCTCAAATGAAATCAGTCTTCTAATCAAACTATCTAGAGTAAGATTGTTATTTGCTACTACTCTCGTTTCTTGTGTGGAAGATACTCTAATAGCGTAAGTAGGCAGTAAGGTTCTTACAATTTTACTTACCACTGTCTCTTCTTCTAGTACAAATCCAAATCCTCTGCTAGCATTGAATACCTCTTTGATTATTGTGTTGTACTATGTGATGTTTTTACCTTCTTTCATTCTGAGATCATCAAACTTTCCTCTAAGGTTTTCTGCCTTGGCTCTCAGAACATTTTTATCACCACCATGTACAAGCTTCAAATTATCCCACATCTGCTTTGCAGTTGTGCATGCTTTGACATCTTCAAATTCAGCATCAGAGAGTGAGGAAGCAAGCTCTATTATCATGCAATTGTGCTCATGCTTCTCTCTCATTTGTTCAACTATGAGTGCTCTTGTGGGAAATACATATTCAGTATCTAAGTATTGAGAAACATCATTTCCAATGCCTGATAAGTGGATTCTTATCCTGCTTTTCCATGAAGTAAAGTTGTCTTTGTTCAACTTGGTCACATCTCCTATGTTCATCTTGTGATCTTTATCTTAGGTCTCGAAACCTTCCTTCTAAGCACACAACCTTTGATACCAATTGTTAGAATAACTGAGAGGGGGGGTGAATTAGTGACCTCAAAAATTAATCCTTAAAACAACCATTAAAGATTATTACCACATTTATAAGCCTCTAGTTATATTCAATCCTACAAGATGATTGCCTTGAAATACTTATATCAAATTACTACTTGTCAGAATGCTTTGTAAATCCTTCTAATGTATGTTTACCGATAAGCAATATGTTCTTTTACCAAAATATAGTAAATAACTAGTGTATACTAATAAAATCTAGATTTACTTATGTGAAATCAAAAACAATAAACTAATGACTCATAGACACATGACACTTGGATTTTTAACGTGGAAACCCTGTTAAGGGAAAAACCACTGGGACCAGTACCCCAAATTTTCACTCTTCTGAAGTTAGAGGATTTAAATGAATATTTTTTCACTTAGTATCTGGAATTTAATGCTACCATCCTTGATCAAACACTCTCTTGGCCTATCAATCGGTATTGGGCATATCCATTGCTACTTTGTATGATCAAAATTTTTGATACTCCCTGGGATGTATCTCAATTAGAAAAGACGTTTAAGTCCTGCCCAGTTAAGAGACTTGATGCTTCAGTGGTTAAACTGAAATAGTAAATTGATCTGTTCACATATACAACTAGAATTGCAGATTTTTAGATCTATTGTAAGTGCATTACCTTTTTGATCAATGTTATCAATTCAATACCTTTGCTCCACACTGTTCTTCTCTGTGATTTTGTATCACTGTTTGTTGGTGTCTGCAGAATTCAGGTCTTTCCTTAGCTTGATTGATTAGGTCTGAATGAAGACTTTCTTCTCCTTCGGAATCTCTTTAGCATCTATTCTCTTGTCACTCCCCTTATTCACTTTGAATAATCTTGTCTCTTATATAGACATGATTTCACCATTTCTTGGATTTCTTGATCTTGGCGTGATCCACAATTCTTGCCAATTAGATTTAAAGTAAAACTCCTGATTTATCTCATAGAGATCTTCTTGCCAACTAGACTAAGTAGCTTTAAATCCTTTACTTATCTTTGGCTTAATCTGGTCAATTAAAATAATGATAAGTACCAGTTAAGTCTACATTTAGCTCTTGACAGCTAAGCATTTTGTCATTTCTAAACTCTTTGTTCTTTTAGTCAATACTTTAGTTAGTCATCAGTGATAACTAACTATTTCATCGGTGTGAGTTCAGTTTTCTTTGGGATCTCCGTCCATTGAGCAACATTGTAATTTTGTCCGTTGGGTTACTTTATGCTTTTCTCATCAGGCAACACTATGACTTTTCTCATCGGTAATGTTGTGCATTTTCTTGTTAGGTAACACTGTGACTTTTCTCTCGTCGGTTTACTTTGTCCGTCGGTGTGTACTTTGTTGGTGTATATAGTCACTTTGTGAATAATTAAATTTTATGCATTAATGATAACATAGCCTTTGATTCATTAGTTCTTTGAAGTCTTTAGCAGTATCTACATGACCATATAGATTATATCAAGTTGACATTAATGATAATACAATACATTAACTAATTTAATGTCTTGCATTAACTTTCTATGTCTTGGTGATCATCAACTTAACATTTTCAAACATTTAATCAGTTATAGTTCATCAGAGTGACCTCCACTATATTTGTTAGGGAAATCTCCAATAAATTCCATTCCCCACTTTTGAAAATATGCCTCAAAAGTAACAAGCCTAAAAGGTAAACTTCCACCAAATTTGAGCTTACGAGAAAATCGTTGGAAAGTATCACATTTTTTGACAAAGTGGTGAGCATCCTTAAAAATGCCAGGCCACCAAAAAATAGATCTCTAAATCTTATGTGTAGTGGTTTTATGTTGGAGATTTGATTATGAACAATTGATTGATTGTATGTTTGTCATTGATGACAACATATAATACACAACACTACTTATATATGTACTTATCCATATGATGAAATGAAGAATTTCAAGGATAGATACATGTTTTTGACATGTTTATTATGCTATGTTCATACACACAAACCTAGATAAGATGTTTTAGTAAAGATATGTAATTCTGTTATTGACGGTTACAGTTCTGGAGGAATAACAGTTTAAGGCCGACGTATGTAATGTGTTTATTGAGTTGCGCCTATCTTCAAGATATGCATGTGTATATTCATGATGAGTTATGAGTTGTTGATATTAATCTCAAGGTGCCAAACCTATTTCAAGAAGATTACAAAGTTATGGTTAAATTGGTGAAGCTGACTTAGTGAAGTGACGCGTCTATTCAGTTTATACTTGCACGGTTGTAATTATGCTTGCGCGCTTAGTAGAGCTAACAAGGATGTTATGAAGATTTTTCTAATAGGTCCCATGATCTCATACTTGGAGTATATACTTATAGAAGGTCATTTTTGATAAGGAGAGTTGCGAAAGCCAAAGATAAGAAAAGCAGAGCAGAGTGTTAAAGCAACAGAGCTATATTTATCATATGTTGATAATATAGATATTGAAGTTAAAGCTTTCAGAATACAGATAAGATTGTTGTAGTGCTGTACAAGAGGTTAAAGCATCGGCGCACAAAAGGAAATGATTAGACAAGCAGTGTCACAAACAATAGTTCACCTTGTTGATACAGTGTGTAAACTAGAAGGTTGTAGCCTTCACCACTTGGATAGTGAGTCCTTGGATAGTGAGTCCACCACCCCTAACATGGTTATTGTAAAAGACTCCTAATAGGGTCAGACCCTTAACCAGGTCACTATACTACTGCATTGTAATGAACAAATCCTAACAGGGTTGAAAGATCTTTTAACAGGGATTACTATAAATAGTATAGTTCTTTGTGGGTACTAATTCCCACTGGGGTTTTTACCATTTCATTTCCCCATAACCAAATTGATGTTTTATGTAATGTGTTATCTGAATGTGCATTTAATTTATATCAATCTGGATTAATAAGTACAAAATATTTAAAGTTACTAATAACTGATTCACCCCCCCTCTCAGTTATCCCTGAAGTATTCTAACAATTGGTATCAGAGCCAAGTGCCATGGAGAGAAAGCCTAACAGCTTAAGGTAGATCAGATGGCATACTTCAGAAAAGAGAGCCGTAAGTTTGATGGAGAGAACTATCTAGATTGGAAGAACAAAATGATAACACATCTACAATGTGTTGGCTTTGAGATCTTTGAGATTGCTACATAAGAAGTTGATATTCCATCTTAAAAGACCTTGCAAAGGATTATGCTACAAACAGACAGAAGGAGGTATTCATAGCAAATGCTATTGCCAAAGAAGCCCTTATTAGTGCCCTATCAGATAGTGAATTTTCTGAGATCAAGAAAGTTGACCGAGATTATACCATATGGAAGTATTTGGAAGATATGTTTGAAGGAGACATCCAAGCAAAGAATGCACACAGAAAGACATGGAAAAAGAAATATAATAGTCTTGAAATGTTACCTGAAGAAAAAATTAGAGCTTATAATCAAAGGATAAATGAAGTAGTATCTGGAATTAGAAACAATGGAGGAGAAATTTTAGAAGAAGACATAATGGACAAGTTAATGACTACATTGACAGCAGACTATGAAAGCAAAATCAACATTCTAGATGAGACCCTGCAGTTTTCTAAAGACTTCAAGAGAGAGACTTTGATCAAAAAAATCTCTACATTTGAGATATCAAGATTGAAGACTGAACCTAAGAATGAAACAACCTTCAAAGCTTCAATCCATGGTAAGAAATCCTCACACATCTCTAGTCATA